>PVIU01022291.1:0-29685 GCA_004026605.1 Ondatra zibethicus
TTATAGATTAAAAGAAATAAAAATAAGCCACATAAAAATGGAAAATTCACAGAATGTCTGGATTATGCATTTTACTGTGTTTTCTTTGAATTTTTTGACTGTAAAGGAGCTAGGTACAGAAAGACTTTTTATTGTATGGGCTGCCAAGCTAAACCAGCATGGATATTATTATAAAGGTATAATGGCTTCAAACTTTGGGTCTAAGGATATGGTGCTTTGGAAAGGAGGTTCTTCTTTTGTTTTCACAGAAGATGGGACCCTCTGGATTCCTTCTACACCAATGTGGTTTGAGAGACCACACCCTCCTGAAAGGTCACTGTGAACACCTTCAGAAAATTACTTCACTCAACTGGTGACTGAGATGAACAGGATACACCATGACAGACCTGATTGACAATGCCCCGTACAGCAGGAAGAAGTTTGGAGAGAAGTAACTACGCCCATATTCCCAAATATTGTTTATAAATGTTCTTTTACATTTAAAGGGGGAGATGATATAGATATGAATAATTTACATTGGTATAAATTTTGCTTTGTTGATATAAATTTAAGATCAATCTTGTTATATGTGTATTTCTGATCTTGATTAAGGTATTGTGATTGTGTAGTTCATTTGAAAAATGTATAATTAAGAAATGTAGGTTGTTAATGGATAATCATTGATATAGTCAACCTTGTAGTCATGTTAGTTAGATTTTCTAGATATATAGAGGTATATTTCAGTTAGATAGACATTCTTCATATCTTTCAAAGACGACAGAATATTTTAATAACTTAGGACTTTTCATGACAATGAGACACGTCTGCTCCTGGCAGCACCAGCTACTTCAAGAGGAAGATGGGCATCGAAGAGGCTCCTTATGGAGTTGGTTTGCCATTTGGGCAAGAAAGTGCTTTTGCCCGGACTGTTGCATAAACTGGACACAAAGAACCCACAGAGAGAGGACTGCTAAACTTGCCTAAAGGTGAGATGATCCTTCAGGGTTCCTGATTCATGAAAGAGTCTACGAGACATTCTGCAGGATACAGAAGAAAGTGACTGAACTGTCGTTGAATTTTCCTGCTTCATGGAAGTGTCTGCTGGATACTATGGGCCTGTAGGCTGAAGATGGATGCCCCAACGGTACAAAGGAACTTTGGGTGACTGTACAGGCAGCGAGATGTCTCTGTCATTTTTTGAGTTCGGAAGTTGCTTATTTCTTGTTTACTTAGGTAATATTTTATCCTTCTGGAGTCTTTGATGGAGTTGAAGAATGGATAGTTATACTGATAGTTTTCCATTGTTATGATAAAAGATAAAATAGATCTAAATATGGTAACTGTAGTTCTTGCTTGATAACTGTTTTGTTATATGTAATTTTACTATGTTAAAATGAAAGCCTTTCTTTTTTGTTTAAATAGAAAAAGGAGGAATGGTATAGGATGGTTCTTCTGTATTTGGGTTGCTTTTATTGGTTAATAAAGAAACTGCCTTGGCTTTTTGATAGGGCAGCACTTAGACAGGGAAAGAGAACAGGATACTGGGAAAGGGACAGAGTTAGAGAGAGCCACCCACCATGAAGCTCCCAGGTCAGACACGCTAAATCTTTCCCAGTAAGCCACAACTCGTGGTGACACACAGCTTATTAGAAATGGGTTAAACAAATATGTGAGAGTTAGCCAATAAGAGGCTAGAGCTAATGGGCCAGGCAGTATTTAAATGAATACAGTTTCCATGCAATTATTTCGGGAATAAGGTAGCCAGGCATGGGGTGGCCACCGGGACCAAAAGCAGGCCCACGCCTCTTGCAACAATTTGCCCTATACAAATTATTTAAGTCTATTATAGTTTCATATTTACTAAAAGACCAAAATGTATGTGTTTCTTCTACAGATTTTAATAAGTTTAGATTGGGGATTTATACTTATTAATTAATTAAATTATTTTGCATGTATACATATATAATAAAATAGAATTTCCATATATATATTTTCTAACATTTTTAGAGTTACTTATCTACCCTCCCACCCCCTTCTCTGCCCTATTGATTTTTAACTGTTAGTTCTAGATTTTAAATGAAATGAAAATATCAGGTAAATAAATCAGTACTTCAATGTGTTTTCTTGACAAAAGAGAAACTCTCCCAAGTTAATATGCTTGTTACACTGGAAATAATAATCATTTTAACTTCAATATCTAACATACAAGGTACAATTTTGATTAGCTAGTAGACTGGCAAAACACAAGCAAATTTATTACAATGTACACAATCTCTAAACATATAAGCAAACATATACTACACATATGTATATATACATACATAAAAGTCATTTTAAGAAATTTAAATATTTTATTGCTCTTGTTAGATTTCTCTCATTGTCAGTCAAATTTAAATGAAATATATTACATAAATATAATATAATTGCATTTTAAGGGACTTATTCCTGGAGAGGACAAAATCTTTCTCTCTCTCTCTCTGTTTCTTTCTCTCTGCAGTCATTAATTCCTTGTAGGTTTTTTCTAGGAGTTGGGCCCTGTGAAATTTCCCCTATCCATGTTAGCATGTCAATTGTTGTCATCATTTAAGCCTTGTATAAGTAGCCATATTGTAGAAAGTTCATGAATGTGGCTTTCCTGTCAGCTCTAGAAGTTCACATCTTGCTTCTCAGTTCTCTGACTATTACAATCTCTCCATACTTAACTTCTTTAACTTCAATGTTCCTTTAGCTTTAGATGGAGGAGTTGTATTATATATGTGTCAACTGAGTTGAGGAATTGCTTAACCAGTTGCTCTCTGCAATTTAATCAGCTGTGGCTTCTATTGGGGCCGCCAACTATTACAGAGAGAAACTGTGGTGAAGGGTGTGAGCTACATTTACATGTGGGTGTAGAATAATTATTTAGAATGCAGCTAGGACTTGTACTGGTTTAATAAGTCAGTGGTAGGTTTTCCTTTAAGATCCTTGACCTGACTATCCATGAGTATTTGGCTAAGATTTTAGTAACAAGCATGATTTCCCTCTTGTTCAGTGAGCTTTAGTCTCTCTAAACCTCTATTTGTTACCGCCAAGATGTAAGTGCCACTATTGCACATTTAGAGAAAAATTGCCATGCTGGTCATTGTTGTGGTTCATAGGTTTCACAGCTAAGTATGACTACTGATTGCTTCTCTCACTTGGCAGCTAAGAAATAGCACCTTCTGGTATTATGAAAGCTAATCTCCAGGGTAACAGATTTCAAGATAAACCCACCTCAATTCCTCAAATTCTTATGTCTGAAGACTGTGATGAGTTTAGCAATAAGGATTTGCCCCTAATTTCTGGGAGGCACCCAAGGGCAGTAACACTAGCCTATCTTCTTTTTTTTTTTTTAAATCTTTTTTTTTTAAGATTTATTTATTTATTATGTACACATTGTTCAGCCTCCATGTATGCCTACAGGCCAGAAGAGGGCACCAGATCTCATTACAGATGGTTGTGAGCCACCATGTGGTTGCTGGGAATTGAACTCAGGACCTTTGGAAGAGCAGTCAGTGCTCTTAACCTCTGAGCCATCTCTCCAGCCCCCCTAGCCTATCTTCTTTAAGGAGGCTCTTGGACTTTCCCTGATCGGATTATATTCTGCATAGTGCTAAGCAATCCTTATTACTAAATGTTTGAATTGATGAATACAAAGTAGAAAAGTTATATCTTAAATAAGTAGTATGTGACCTAAGAATGATTTGTTTTAAAGTGCAAGAAAAGCAAAAAAGTCTAAAGGCTTGCTCTGCAGACTTAACATCTGATGCCTACATTTTAAGAGCTAATTAGCTGAAAAGGGGAGATACCCTTATGACTGGAAATTTCTTTTGTAATGAGTTTTGAAATGCTTAACTAAAAGTCTGACTTATACTTTGGAGACCTATCTGGGCCTAAAACTCTTTAATATGACTTGTTTTTAATCAGACTTATGGAGATATCTATGTTCACTAAACTTGTGACTTCTTAAAACATTTTTTTCTGTTTTGTAGGATTAACACCAGAGAAAATAATACAAGGATATTAGAGATCATTAGGTTGTGTATGATCTGGCAAAGCAAGGAGGCCTCCAGCCATACAACACTATAAAAACTCCTTTGACCTAAATAACCAGAATAAGTTTTTATACCACAGATTCCACTACAGCATGCTTTTATACCCTTCATTTATATCAGAAAAGGGATGATATGGAGTCATTCAAATCTGAGAACTGTACAAGAGAAAAACAGCAGAAAAGAAAGTTCTTAGACAACAGAAAATGTCAAGGTTAAAATAGGGTATAGAGATAAACATGAATATATATATATATCAACACATATGTAATATATGTTATTTATGATTATACATATACATGTATATATGTGCATATATACATACATATAAATATGTGTGAGTTACCAAGTTCACTTTGATGCTTGAAAGTTCCTAAAAAGGTCCCCATAGGGCCTGTGCCTCTCAAGTTATTTTCAAAAGGACAAAGTTTATAGTAGAGATGTCACTTAACTTTCCAGGAGTGAAAACTTGGGATGGATATTTGAAAGAATGGTAGTAAAAATGCATGCTTTTGACATTTTTACCCAGATCAAACTTTGACTTTGGTGTTTTACAGCACTGACATTGTAAATCACTCATCTGTGAGTTCTAGAATATAAAAACAAAACCAATCGAACAAACTAAAGAAGAACCCACATGTTCCTCTCGAGATACTTTATCTTTGTGTATAGTATAGAGAGGGCAGGCCTGCTTTTGGTCCCAACAACCTGGAGGCGCGTGGGCTGTGTCCTTCCATTCAGCTCTCGGCCACTGAAATAATTACATAGAAACTGTATTTATTTAAAACATTGTCTGGGCCATTAGTTTTAACCTCTTTTTGGCTAACTCTTACATCTTGATTTAGTCCATTTTTAATAATCTGTATTTACCACGAGGATGTGGCTTACTGGCATGAGTCTAACGAGTGTCCATCTTGGGCCGGAGAAGCATGGCATCTGTCACACTGCCTTCTCTCCCTCAGCATTTTGCTCTGTCTACTGCCCATCTAAGGGCTGCCCTATCAAAAGGCCAAGGCAGTCTCTTTATTTAACCAATGAAAGCAACAGAAATACAGAAGGCCCTCCTACAACATTTTTCCTTTTTTTGTTTAAACAAAAAAAGAAAGGCTTTAACTTTAACATAATAAAATTACATATAACAAAACAGTTATCAAGTAAGAATTATAGTTATAATATTTATATCTATTTTATCTTTTATTATAACAAAGGAAAACTATAATTATCTATCTAATTTTTAACTCCGTTAAAGACTCCGGAAGGATAAAATATTACCTAAGTAAACAAGAAATAAGCAACTTTTAAACTCTAGAAATGACAGAGACCTCTTGTTTCCTAGACAGTCACCCAAAGTTTCTCTGTACCATTGGGGCATTCATTTTAGTCTACAGGCCCATAGTATTCAGTAGACATTTTTATGAAGCAGGAAGTTTTAAAGACAGTTTAGTCACTTTTTTTGTATCCTGTAGAATGTCTTGCATACTCTCTCATGAAGCAGGAACCCTGAAGGATCATCTCATCTTTAGGCAAGTTTAGCAGTCCTCTCTCTGTGGGTTTTTTGTGTTCAGTTAAGCAGTCCAGGCAAGAGCAGTTTTTTGCCCAAATGGCTAACAAACTCCATAAGGAGCCTCTTTGATGCCCATCTTTCTCTTGAAGTAGCTGGTGCTGCCAGAAGCAGACATGTCTCATTTTCATGAAAAGCCCTAAGTTATTAAAACATTTAAAATGCCATATTTTGTAGTCTTTGAGAGATATGAAGAATGCCTATTTAACTGAAATATATCTCTATATATCTAGAAAATCTAACTAACATGACTACAAGCTTGACTATGTCAATGATTATCCATTAACACCCTATATTTTCTAATTATACATTATGTTTTTAAATGAACTACACAATCAAAATACCTTAATCAAGAGCAAAAATATACATATATATATAACAAAATTGACCTTAAATTTATATCAATAAAGCAAAATTTATACCAATGTAAATTATCCATATCTATATCATTTGTGCACATCTGCAGAATGGAAAGAGTGCTTTCAACTCCTCAGCCTTTAAACTGCTGATAATCGGCTCATGTATGTCTGTCTTCCAATCTCTCAAGACCCCTTCTCTGAAGATTTCATAGTCTCTGACTACCTTCATTTTGAGATTGAAATAGCTCTTAGCCTCCCAAATCTCTGGTGTCAACAAGAATAGTGTTTCTTCTTGATTACTCAAATATCATCCTTTCAGTGTAATTCTGACTGTCACCAGTCATTGCACACTCAATTTGTTGGACATTTTCCCACTCCATTATGACACCGTAATAGCCAACTCAAGGTTTTTACAGCACTCACTAGTCTTTGGAAACTTCCAAAGACTTGGAATAGTCACAAAGTTTTCCCAGTATCATAGAAACAGACAGAATCCTCTGCTTTACCAAAGGTGAAAGAGGTTAAAACTAGGGTCCCAAGAAGTTCTCTACCAGAATGGGACTCTATTCCAGCAGGGTAGGAGGTCACATATGAGATCTGCTTCTTTTCTTTAGGATTTATACGTATCCCACTGGAAGCTGACAAGCTTTGACCCAATAAGAGCAAGGTCCAATCTGTGTAATGCAGATTTGTCCATAAAAATAGCTTTGATTCATGAAAATTACAATGCAAAATAAGCACAGTCAAACCATAAAAGAGTGTAGAGAAAGTTTTATTACCTGTGAGCTGACTAGATCATAGAAGTCATTTCCAAAACAAGACTTTTCTCAAGCAAAGGAAGCATGAGGACTTTATTCCAAGAGTTCATATACATATACGTATAGGGTGATTGATCATTTCTAATCATGATTGGTTGAGGAACACAGTCCTAAGAATGCTCTGTTTAAGGTTATGGAGTACATGTTTAATAAAGTTATGGACAAGAATGCCACTAGGTATCTATCATTAGCCTGAATTTTAAAGTTATAGCTGAAAACAAAGCAAAGGACAATTTAAAGGTCATTAAAATAAGAGGCAGGCTTGTTTAGTAGCTCACATGTAAAGAAGGCTGGCCATGAATTGCAGAAATCCTTATGTTTCTGCCTCATCAGTGCTGGGATTATAGATATACGCTACTCTGCCTGGTTTAGTTTTGCAGATGGCATTAATTGATTTTATTTGTGATTCTAAGATCATTCTGTAGTTCC
Organism: Ondatra zibethicus; assembly: GCA_004026605.1. Lineage (NCBI taxonomy): Eukaryota > Metazoa > Chordata > Mammalia > Rodentia > Cricetidae > Ondatra > Ondatra zibethicus. The sequence goes on from PVIU01022291.1 coordinate 7,217, forward strand.
AACAATAACAACAAGATTAAGAAGATTATGCTTCACCACATAGGTTAATTATAAGGTATACTCAAAGCAAGGAAATGACATATACAAAAATAGAAGTGTGGCAAAGATGTAGTCTAATTGGTTTAGCTTAAGTCTGTCATATTTGGGTGTGATATATACAGTTGACTGCTTTTTATTGACTGAACCTTATCTACTTGTTTAGCTACTTGCTTTAGGAGTAGGTTATTTCTATTTGCACATCAATTTTCTTTGCAGTTTATTAGGTAGGGATAAACTTTTCAGTCTGATTTAAAATGCATGAAAGCAGCATTTGGTCAAATATAATGTACATGATTGTATGTTAGCATTATTTAATTTATAAAGTATTTCAAAACTAAGACTAGTCCATACCTAAACATTTACACTATCCTTCCAAGGAGTACAGTCACGGGACGTCTGTCTTAGTTGATTAGTGCCCTAATTACTAGGTATCTAGGTTACTTATTGAAATTTAGGATTTTTGACTTAAATTTTTATAAACTGGCAAAAATAGAAGAACTTGTTTAAAACTTTTTAGAGGTAGTGGACTAGTAAGTGTTCCCTTTTGTCCACTTAATTGCCCTAGTATTGCATTAAGACTTTTGCTTTAATTTTAATACCTACTTAAAGCCATCTACTATCCATGGTTACCTACACAAGATCCATTCAGATAAAGTCAATCAACATTTCAGTATGGCTATGGGATGGACTCATGAGACTGCAACCCCTAGCTATTGTCAGTTGAATATTGCTAAGGGCAACAAAAATTTTTTTAATTTATTTATTTATTATGTATAGAATATTCTGTCTGTGTGTATGCCTGCAGGACAGAAGAGGGCACCAGACCCCATTACAGATGGTTGTGAGCCACCACGTGGTTGCTGGGAATTAAACTCAGGACCTTCGGAAGAGCAGGCAATGTTCTTAAGCTCTGAGCCATCTCTCACGCCGCAAAAGTATTTTTCTTCTGATGTGGCTACTAGCACATTGCAGGCAACACTAATACATCCTAGTGGGTGATTTTAAAATATGAAATGAAGGTGAGAGGGAAATGTGTGGTTGGAGGTCCTGGAGAAATTGGAGTCAGGGATCTAGATGTGGCCAAGCCACATTGTATACTATACTTGTCAACCTTCCTAAGGCTATAACACTTTAAGACAGTTCCCCACATTGTGCTGACTCCAAACCATAATATTATTTTCATTGCTACCTCACAATTACAATTTTGCTACTATTGTGAATTATAAGGTCCATATGTTATGCAGAATATTTGATATGTTACCCCTGTAGAAAGGTCATTCAACCAACCCCAAAAGGGGTCATGACCCACAGGTTGAGAACCACTAGTATATGAAATTATCAAAGAAGAAATAAGGTATTCTTTACAAAAATAATCCTTGGTCTCAGCCGTTTTCCTTTTCAAAAGGTTTTCTTAATTAGTGGTTTTATTAGCATCTCTTGAGCTAAAACTGTGAGAACAAATTCCTCAAGACTTCTCTGACTTTATTTTAATCCTGCAGCAGGGAACTTAATGGAGAATGTGGGAAATATTCTTAACCACAGCAAGAATGAATGACCTGGGTCATTCTCATGCTTAGTAGCTGAACAGTCTGGTCATCAGAAAGCCAGTTCCTTGTGGTTTACATAGAAATCACTAACTATTTCTCCTGTGTGCATTTATAGGTTGAAACAGCCACCTTCTCTGAGGAAAAAACAGCTTTCCATTCTGTGATTTTAATCTAACCCACCAGACTGGCTCTTTTCTCAGGAATAACCTTCTCTATGTCTGGAGCACTTGCAGCCAACTGTGATTGTTCTATAGTGAGCTGTGAATTCAACATCAACTCATACATGATCTTCCACACTGCTACACTTAAGACTGAAGATACTGTTCCTAAATTAGTTACTCTAATGAAGCATTTAGTGAAAGCTCCTGAGGAAACTAATGATATCAACATTCACCATGAAACAATGTCTTTGCCTTAGAGTCTAATTTCTGAATTGTTTCTGGGTTTGGGCCTTCTCACAAATTGACTATTGTCTTTGTACCCACATATCTTCCCAGTACTTTCTGTTGTCCCTGTATAATTTTCACTTTAGCATCTCGAAGGCTGGTGAGAATTCTCTGATAGTCTGATAGACTGAAATCTGAGCTCAGTATAGCATCCAGGTGCAGGTCAGCTCTATTTAAAAAAAAGGATGTGATATTAATTATTTGTAATTAGCACATTATATTAGAAGCAGAGTGAAGGCAGAGGGTAGTTAAGAAGGGTACACCAATGAAAGAAAGCCAGCAAAGGTGAAGCCTTTAGGATAGTCTAAGTTCTCTTCCTTTTAGTCCTAGTCCTTGGTCCACATGCTGTGTAGAACTTTTTCTTGACCTACACACTGAATGATCAGTGTTGTAAGAGGAGCGGGCTGCGTTCCCAGTGCCCAGCTAGCTTACAACCGAAATAATCACACAGAAATTGTATTGATTAAATTACTTCCTGGCCAATTATATCTAGACTCTTCTTGGACAACTCTCACATCTTGATCTAACCCATTTCTATTAATCTGTGTTTACCATGAGGTTGTGGCTTACCGGGAAAGATTCATGTCTGACTCTGGCGACTCCATGGCAGCTCTCTGTCTCTGTCTTCTTCCTCCCAGAATTCAGTTCTGTCCTCCCCACCTATCTACATTCTCCCCTATCAAAAGGCCAAGGCAGTTTCTTTATTCTATTCAATGAAAGCAACACAAATACAGAAGAACCTCCTACACCATTTCCCCTTCTCTGTTTAAAGACAAAAAGAAAGGCTTTCATTTTAACATAGTAAAATTACATATAACAAAAACAGTTATCAAGCAAGAACTACAGTTACCATATTTATATCTAATTTATCTTTTATTATAACTAAGGAAAACTGTAATTATTATTATCCATTCTTCAACTCCATCAAAGACTCCAGAAGGGTATATTATTACCTAAGTAAATGAGAAGTAAGCAACTTCTAAAACTCTAGAAGTGGCTGGGCAGTGGTGGCACACGCCTTTAATCCCAGCATTCAGGAGGCAGAGGCAGGCAGATCTCTGTGAGTTCGAGACCAGCCTGGTCTACAGAGCTAGTTCCAGGACAGGCTCCAAAGCCACAGAGAAACCCTGTCTCAAAAAAACAAAATAAAATGCTAGAAGTGACAGAGACATCTAGCTTCCTGGACAGTCACCCAAAGTTATTTTGTACCATTGGGGCATCCATCTTCAGCCTACAGGCCGATAGTATTCAGCAGACTTTTCCATGAAGCAGGAAATTTCAACGACAGTTCAGTCACTTTCTTCTGTATTCTGCAGAATGTCTCACAGACTCTTTCATGAATCAGGAACCCTGAAGGATCATCTCATCTTTAGGCAAGTTTAGCAGTCCTCTCTCTGTGAGTTCTTTGTGTCCAGTTTATGCAACAGTCCAGGCAAGAGCAGTTTCTTGCCCAAATGGCTAACAATCTCCATAAGGAGCCTCTTCAATGCCCATTTTTCTCTTGAAGTAGATTGGTGCTGCCAGGAGCAGACGTGTCTCATTGTCATGAAAAGCCCTAAGTTATTAAAACATTAAATGCCATATTCTGTAGTCTTTGAAATACATGAAGAATGCCTATCTGAAATATATCTATGCACATCTAGAAAATCTAAACAACATGACTACAAGCTTGACTATTATCGATGATTATCCATTAACAACCTATATTTCTTAATTATACATTACATTTTTAAATGAACTACACAATCAAAATACCTTAATCAAGATCAGAAATACATATACATATGACAAAATTGACCTTAAACTTGTATCAAAAAAGCAAAATCCATACCAATGCAAATTATTCATATCTATATCATATCCCACTTGAAATGTAAAAGAGCATTTATAAACAATATTTGGGAATATGGGCACAGTTATTTCTCTCCAAACTGCTTTGTGCTGAATGGGGTTGCTGTTAATCAGGTCTTTTATGGTGTATCTGGTATGCTAGGTTCATCTTAGTCACAAGTTTTGTGAAGTAGTTTTTTGAAAGTGTTTATGGTGACCTTTCAGGAGGGCATGGTCTATCATACCATATCGGTCTAGAAAGAATCCACAGGGTCTCATCATCTGTGAAAACAAAAGAAGAACCTCTTTTCCAAAGTGTCATATCCTTAGACCCAAATTTTGAAGTCATTATACCTTTATAATATACAAGCTGGTTTAGCTTAGCCCATACAATGAAATGTCTCTCTGTACTTAGCTCCTTCGCAGTCAAGAAATTTAAAGAAAACAAATAATACACATAATCCAAATTCTCTGTGAATTTTCCATTTTTACATGGCTTATTTTTCTTTATGACTTTACTCTGTCTCTTTAAAGACTTTACCATTTTCTTTCAAATATTAACTTTATTTTATGACTATATACTCTTTTTATTTTCTCTCCCAAGTCTATGTACGTTTATCTAACACTATGACCCATTTAGAGGTCTTTTATGTCTGAATTTGTCCTTATTGCATTGTCTGTAATTCTCTACTGTCTTGAAGAGCTTTTAAAATACTAAGCATCTTAGTTGCAGCTGCTCTGGATGTTGGCTCCACCTCTCTCCAATTTCAAATGGTGGACGTACCATTTCTGCTAGCTCTCAGGCTGCCAGGTAGGAGCCACAGTCAACACTTTAACTCTGAGAATGAGCTTTTTATCTGAGTTACAACCAAATCTGCCAGGCAGAGCAGTGCACAGCCTGGAAACATCTCTCTGTATGGTGGCAGAAATCCACCAAGCTCTCCTGATTGTGTATGCCTAGAAAACTTGATTCCACCACCTGCCCAGGCTGGGAGCACTGAGCCACAGGCATGGTTTCAGCCAGTTTCCTCCCAACCCTAGTGGGCACAGAAACACCTGGGTTCCACAAATGTCATTAAAATGCTTTATAGCTGGAGTTTGCACTGGCGGCACAGCCCAGGAAGCCACGTTTCAAAACTGTGTGCCTTTTTTTCCCCCGCTACTGCTGAATCAGGAAAATCTCTCTTACAGCAGCTGTGGCAAGCTGCCAACAAACAACAAGAATCTGTGTTAAACTCTGTATAGTTTTTGAAGCTCTCTCAGATTTTACAAGGAGTCAGTCAACCACATTGAGGCGCCAAACTGTTGTAAGAGGAGCGGGCCATGTTCCTGGTGCCTGGCTAGCTTACACCCGAAATAATCACACAGAAATTGTATTAATTAAATTACTGCCTGACCCATTATATTTAGCCTCTTCTTGGCCAACACTCACATCTTGATCTAACCCATTTCTACTAATCTGTGCTTACCACAAGGTCGTGGCTTACCAGGAAAAATTCAGCCTGTCTGACTCTGGTGATTCCATGGCGGCCCTCTGTGTCTCTGTCTTCTTCTTCCCAGAATTCAATTCTGTCCTCCCCACCTATCTACGTTCTGCCCTATCAAAAGGCCAAGGCAGTTTCTTTATTCACCAATGAAAGCAACACAAATAAAGAACTACCAGATCAGTAGGACTGAAAGTATGCCATTGCAATGTTAGGTTTTTATCCTCTGGGGGTCAGGTAACAGACTTATACATCTTCTGTTGTTTAGAGTTTCCAACAAGTTTTGGGGCCTGGAATCTTTGATATTGTTCTAATCTATCCATTCACCTAAATCAGCTTATAGAAAGGCACTCTTTTCTATTCCCAAGAACAAGTCATTTATTATTCTTTGCTGCATGTGTAGTACTAGACTGAAGGTGTCATTTGCCTGCATCCTAGATGCACAACTATGCATCTTCAAAATGGAGTCAAAGGATGCTTGTAAAATGGGTATCTCAAAATCTGGGAATTAATTGTTTTATACAGTATGTATTACAGATAAACAGTAACTGACAGATTAGATAATTTGCTTTTCTCTTATCAGCTTGTGTTCCCTTCTGCATCCAATGAACAACATATCTGAGAATTGGCTGCAGCTGTTAATTTAACTGGTAGCTTTTACTTTTAATATCACAGTGCACTATGACTGTTGCTCTATACCATGGGTGACCATTATCTAGACATCTAAAATTTCTTTGACCTACTATAAGTTGACATGAAAGGCCTTTAAATTTTATTTTTTATCTAATTATTTTTCAGAGAAACATTTTAGGAAGCAAGAATAAGTGAGTGTAAAAGGCTTTTAGTACCTAGGGAGAAAAATTTCTGGCTAGCAAAAATGTTATTGAAGAAAAGTTTTTAAAATTTCAGAAAATAAGATAGAATGAAAGAAAGAAACTTCTGCTATTATGATAATTAATCTCAATAGTCAATTTCATGAGTACTAGAATCTCCTAGAAGATAGGCCTTTGGACATACCTGTGGTATATTATCTTAATTAGGTTAATTGAAATGGAACACCCATGCCTTGTGGGAGACATGATTCTGGAGGTTGAAATCCTTAGTTGTGCTTAAAGAAAAAGAGAGTAAACTGAGCAGATTTCTGTTTTTTTCTGCCTCCTGGTTGTGGAAGGGATATGATCAACTGCTGTCAGCTCCTGCCTCCAGTATTTAACCACTGTGATGGACTTTATCCCCAAACTGTGATCCCAAATAAACCCCTCTTCCATAAGTTGGTTTTGTTGGGATATTTGTTCCAGGAACAGAAAAAGTAGTGAAGACAGTTACTGACCTATGAAACAGAAATGAAAAGGTTTATTCAAATGTGACCTTGAAAAAGACAGTGGGGGGTGTTTCTATCTTAACACATTATAGCAGTAGGTTTGAGAAGTATCAAAGAAAATTAAAAGAAACATTGGGTAGAAAATCCATGTGAATGACATATGAGTCTGCTTCATCCTATAATCTGTCATCTTCTTTATAAATAATATCAGAATGTACTTTTCTCTCCTGGAGCTAGTTTACTAGAATCTGTGGGAGATATTCTATAGAACAACAAGGATTAGAGAGAGGGAGAAAGCCAAAAGAAGGGAGAGGAAGAAGTGACATTTTCAAGTGAGTCCCTGCTCAAATTGAGCGTAATTCAGAGTTCAATTCATCCTTCTTTCATCAAGTTCCTAATATATTATTTAAAATGTTAATTTACTTGTTTTCAAAGACTCATTTAAAGAAGCAGATTAGATTAATTTATCTTTATACATGCCTCTGGGAACCAATTAAGAAATAACATCCCATTGCGTTTTGGTGGGTATTTATTTACTTATTGACATTTTGTGTCTTTTATGGTCCTTTTTTCCATAATAAATCTTAGAAATAAGCAATTTTCTTCTAATGAAAACTTTTGTACTATGGCAAATACAGGCTAGTTCCTTTGGTAAAATATGTCTACCTGCTCAACATTTTGCATAAAGTTAACTTTGAACTAAAGATGCATCTTGAGTTCAACTAACAGCTTATTCACATGTAACCTAACCTGATAAGCAAATTTTAACCAGCTTCTCAAACAAGCATCTGATTTTTTTTTTCTGACCCAGACAAAACGAAGCTTCCCTCTAGGAAACAGTCTTGCTTCTGTTACAAATTCTGAACTTCATATGCCCTGTCTTAGTTACTTTTCTACTCTGTGAAGAGATGCCATGACCAGGGAAATGTATAAAAGAAGGTGTTTAATTGGAGGCTTCTTATAGTTTCTGATCATGAGTAGAGGCTATGACCATCATGGCAGGGAGCACAGCAGTAGGCAAGCAGTCATGGAGCAATAGCTAAGAGCTTGCATGTTAAAACAACCATCAGGAGTCAGAGAGAGAGCTAACTGGAATGGTGTGAGCTCTTGAAACCTCAAAGATCACAATCAATGTTACACCTCTTCCAACAAAACCGCACCTCCTCTAGTTTTCATCTGAGGACCAAGTGTTCAAACATACCACCCGGGGACCATTACTACCATATACAACTTCATTTAAACTAACTCTGTACTCAAACACCAAAAGATGGCTGACTATTGGGAAACATCAAATTCCAGTAAGAGGGGCACTTAACCGCAGCTCTCTGATCTAAGTAAGAAAAACAGGAAGCTCAATGGTGTCAGATACATCTTTTCTTTTGTTCCTCAAGGGATTTTTTGGAGGAGAGATTTTCACTATATGATGCCCCTTCATTGATTATAATTTTTAAGAAGATAATCTTTTAATCACAGTCAAGTTTTTGAGATTTAATTGGCTTTGTTTGTGGTTCTAGATTCAGTTCACAACCAAAATGGTTCAGAATTCCCTACACCATCATATAGGCAAGTTGTTTCTATAAGAGAAGAAAAGGAAGTGGTATCCATAAAACAGAAGTGAAGTAAATAGTACAATTTCTTACATCTCACAGTTGTCTTATGTGAATGTGTCTTAAACATGTTTTTGAGAAGAAACAATTATTTATTCAGTGGTTGTTATAACAGGCAAGTTAAAAATGATACCAATTTCTTTTTAATTGTTCATTTATATCTTAGAAAATTAAACATATATATATAAAATATAAATATATTATAATATATTCACCATTATAACACCTTCAATACCACTCACATTCCTTCTCTAATTATTTTTCTTTTCTTTTTGCACACACACATACACACATATACATTCATCCATATTTATAAATAAATACAACCTGCTGAGTCCGTTTAAGTTTGCTCTTATATGTATCTGGATAAGGCTCATCACTAAGTATTGGGTAGCCAATTGGGAGACTTTTCCCTGAAAGAGACTTATTCTCCCTCTTTAAGTAGTCATTAGTTGCCTTTAGTTCTTCAACTATAATATAGAGCCTTGCAAGTTTTCTTAAACTTGCTTGTTATGTCAACCAGTATTGTCATTGTTCATGCATTAAGAAGCCATAATATTGAAATTATATGAATGTTGCTTTCTTGTCATACCTAGAAGACACAATCTTACAGCAGATCAGATTTCCTTGTCCAGTGATTCTTATAACCTTCCTGCCCCTCTTTCCTGATGTTTCCTGAATCTTAGGTGTAGGGGTTGTATCAATTAGATGCATCAATTAGATTTGGACACCCCGTGGTCATTTGTTTTCTGCATTTTTAATAGCTGTGGCTATTGTAACAGTCTCTATTTGTTGCTCAAAGAAGCTTGCTTAAGGCCAGGTCAGAGCTCCTATAGTTTTCTATGGAATAATGATAATTATTGAAATGCACTTGAGTTATACTGGTTTAGAAGAAATGGCACTAGTCAGTTCTCATCTAAGACCCAGGGTCTCACTAGCCCAGGCTAGATTCGCAGTGCTAGTCAGCATGAATTTCTTCCTCCTGAGTGGGTCTTCAGCTAAATTAGACAACTATTGATTGTCCCTTTTGAACAACTTGTGATTGACTTTGATTGTAATAACTGTAAGGAGAATAGGTTGCAATCTGTTTACACATCAATTTAGGCCATATTCTATGGAGAAACCTTTTAGACACATTTAAAATGAGTTAAGGCAGTTTGGTCAAGAAGTAGTATGGCTTGGGAGATTTATTCATTTTTGTATTTTTATTTAATCCTTGTAACAACTCTAGAAAAAAATCTAATATTTGCTTGCTGTTACATGGGGTCTATGTGTGTGTGTGTGTGTTTGTGTGTGTGTGTGTGTGTTAGTTATGCTACTTTTGGAAATGTTGACAAAGAAAGATCAAATTCCTAATTTAACCATTGAAAAACCAGAATTTAATTTAAAGTTTTGTACCTTTATCTGGTGAATGACAGTGAAATATCACTTTCTTTCATTTTCTAGAATCTTTGGTTGGACTCTGAATTAAAGTGACATACAACAGCCTAGCAGCAAAAAAATACATTTAATTATGGATATGTGACTTTTAATTATGTACATGTAAACCAGCATAGCACGCAATTCTGATCCTCAAGGGGGCTGGGGGTGGGTAAGAGGGTGAATGTTTACATAGGATGTTAAATTTTCTCAGGGTAGTATATGGTACAAGGAAAATATGACAGACAGAATGAAAGGACAGAATGAAGGCAAATAAAGGTGATTTATTCTTCAGATTCTAAGCCCAGGGGATTAATAAAATTTGAATAAAGACAGTCACTTTCCTGTAACAGATACTTTTTGAAAACTGATTAATTTTAGGATACAAAGTTTCTTCACAAAAGGATATCTTTTGAGAGATGCTTCTGTGTCTGTACTTCCATACGATAAGCTAGATCTTTGTCAAAATGATGTTGAGGTGTTATGCTACGGTCTTCTACATTCATGTTTTGTAATAGGTGTTCTGAGTTGTAGCACTGGAATATTATGCTATTAAGATCTACATAGACAGATAATTGGGCAGTCATTTGGGGTATAAAATGTCCTGGCAGGATGTAAACCAAAATTTATGTGTAGCCAAGTCGATTAATAAGGGGACTGGAAGGTGCAACATTTCCCCACCCTCACTATTAAAGAATTCTTACAAGAGTACAAAACTTCTTAGACATAATTCTACAGTCAGAAACCACAGACAAGCACAAGACAGTCTAACCCATCCTTTTGCCTAGGGCTGCCCTTACCAGTGTGGCCATGATCTTCAAGGCCCCTAATTGCATATCGGGTATTGGATAATGGAAATAATAAGTATAATAGATATATTAAACTCTTAGGTCTATATGCTGTCCAATCTTGACTCTACTCCTTCATGTGGTGCAAGTCTTAAGCCAGGAAACATCACACAATGAAAATAATTGCAACGGTAAAAGTACTTCTCTCAAATGGAGACAAAAATCTCACTCCTACCTCCAAGTCCATGTCTTTAGCTCAGTGCCTTGTGATGTAGATCTCATTATAATCACCACCCTGCCAGCTCCCCTGTTTCGATATACTCAATAAATTATTTCTTTTCTATCCTGGCCTAAAGAATGTGTTCATTTATCACTCACCAGTCCCTTCTCTGCTAATTTCCATTTCCTCTCTTGCCACTTTTTCATGTTAATGTCCTTCCTATATCAAAGCGGTTCACAACACACTCCTGTAGTTTTTCTTTATTGTCCTGATCTGTTGTAAATTACATATGTTATTTAATTGAGTCCTACCTTCTCCCAGAAACATTTGACAAACACAATAACCATTCAGCATGAGAATTCTGGCAGAATTTATTCTGTTCTGCTAACGACACTCCTTGTACATAGAAGTAGCTATATGATTTTCTATATACTTTTTATATTTAAAATATTCATACATATTATATTATATGTACATACCTTTTACTAGTCTTTTATATATCTACTCCTATGGTATACAGAGGTAAATATTCAGGATATGTGTTCATTATTATTATAATTAAAAATGTTCCATTCAGCCACAGGAATGTCCCAATTATGGGTATAATTTCTGTAGCTTTGGTCCTTATTAATCGGCAAAAAGTACCCATTTTGTATTCCAGTATTTATTTGTTATTTATACAGTTCTACAGAGTGATATGCCATGAATGTTCTACATAGTATAATTAAACATAAGAAAGGCAGAAAAGTGCTAAAACATTAGTAGAACTGGTCCAAAGAAAATAGTTCTAAGTATTTCAGAATTGTACTGGATTGTTTCCTTACTTAAAATGCAAAGGCTTTTTTCCAGTTTTCCCCCCTGTATCTTCTTTATCATTCTTTCTAACATCATCACTAAGGGACTAAGAAATAAATGTGGCAGATGCCTTGTGTCTATATTCAAACTGTGTCTATAGATAGTACATGAACCAGACTGCAGTGTTACTGCTATGTTCATTTAGACTGATGCCATGATGGATGCTGATGACCACAACTAGACCCATTGGGAAAACTCTCAAGCTGAAGTAGTCATCAGGATTTGGGCCATTTAGAGGTCATAGATGTTTTCTGTAGCTTTAGAGAATTTGCTCTTTCTTTCTGGTATTCTACTGAAATTTTTCTAGCCTCAGATTTTTCAAATTTATGAAATCCATGTAAACACCCAGAGAAGTTATCCTAAATGCACACAATCATATATGTGAACGCTATTATCCAGATATCCCTCTGTAGCAACAATATCTTAAAGGCATGTTTTAACTTGGTTTTATGTTTTCTCCTTTAAAATTATTTTCTCCTTCACAATTTTCTTCTCCCTTCTTTTCCTTCTCTTTCTTCCTTCTATCCTTATTTCCTCATTCCCCCTCCCTTTCTCTGTAATGCTTTCACTATGTAGCTTAGGATGGCCTCAAAGTCAGGATCTTACTGCCTTCACCTCCCAGAGTGCAGGAATTCTAAGCCTGCACTTCTGTGTCCAAATTAGAAAGGTTCTTTTTATTGATATTAGACTATTACCTATGATATATTTTGATTGTGGTTTCCCCTTCCCTGGCTCCATTCAGACAAATTCGTAAAGAAAAGTCAAGGTGAGTAAGTACCTTGTCTTCTGAAATTGCATTAATAAATTTTCCTCTTCTCCTTAGAACTGCCTTTATTCAATAGGAGACAAAATAGAGAGAATCCTAAGGATGGCATTGCTTTCTCAGGGTGCTGAGGAAACAAATCCTTAGCCTCAAGAATATAGAAGTATGTGTTTTATGAAAACAAAGAAACAAAATTTATTTTTATGAATTACACAGTAAATTAGGCTGTGACAAAGTCGATGGAACTTCATTCTTGATATAACTTTAGCTATTTTGACATAGACACCTAGACCCTAACTAATGTGAATTGTTTACACTGTGATTAGTTAATACCATTTCAGGCCCAGAACTTGTACACATGTGCCTTAGTTAGATTGTAATATTTGCTATAAGCTCATTAAATGTAAAGTGCCCTCTTTGATTGCATTTCACTTTACTCTTTACTCCATAGCTGTCTACCAAACAGTCTCTGTGCATTGTTTCCTCAGCTTTGTCTGTGTATGACTGGCCATTAATCCAAGAATCTTTATGCCTTTATTATAATAACTCAATATAGAAAATATTTTCTTAATATCTCCTAAGCTTCTTGGTGTAGGAGGGCCTTCTGTATTTCTGTCGTTTTCAATGGTTAAATAAAGAGACTGCCTTGGCCTTTTGATAGGGCAGCCCTTAGGTGGGCGGAGTAGACAGAACAGAATGCTGGGGAGAAGGAAAGTGTGGCAGACGCCATGCTTCTCCGGCCCAAGATGGACACTGGTTAGACTCAGGCCGGTAAGCCGCATCCTCGTGGTGAATACAGATTATTAGAAATGGGCTGAATCAAGATGTAAGAGTTGGCCAAGAAGAGGACTAATGGGCCAGGCAGAGTTTAAATGAATACAGTTTCTGTGTAATTACTTCGGGTATAAGCTAGCCGGGACCAAAAGCAGGCCAGCGGCCGAGATCTGGGCAGTGGGACACAGCCTGTTCCTCCTCATGCAACAGCTTCTGTTTTGTTGTTACATTTTGTTGCTTTTTATCGAAAGAACTGTGGGTCATAAGAAAGAGAAACTTTTACATTCTCAAATTGTTGCTGAGAAATTTTTGTTGTAGAATCAGTAGCAGCTACTATAGTACCAGCACTTGGAAACTTATTTGACACACAAAAAAATCTGCAGGTCCTTCTTCAGATCCATCAAAACAGAAGTTTGGCTGGAATTCCAGTAATCTGCATCTCATTACACACTCTAACCCTCAAAGTAGTTTTAATGTATTTCTAAGTCGCAGAATCTAATAATTGGCCTAGTAAAATGTTTCAGTAGGTAATGATTCTTGCCATCAAGTTTGACAATCCAAATGGTGAAACTAGAGAGCTGAGTCCCATAATTTGTCCTCTGTCCTAGGCATACACACACCTTGATATGCATACAGCCTGAGAGCAGGGTTTATAAAACTGAAAATCCTCCCCCATCAAAAAATAATGTAAAATACATGGAAAGCCATTTACTGTGCTTTGTAATTATGGATATGCTTTCTGGTAGATGATCTGCATGTTTGACTCACTTTGTATTCTTACCTTGCTTCTTGAGGGGAGATGAATGAACATAAGACGCACATATTTTGAACTAGTGCACTAGGATTTTTCTCACGTCCTCTCATCAGATTAAAAACAACCACTTTTTGATGGATGACTCCTGCACACTCTGAAACGTTAAGCTCTATTAGTCACTAATTTTTTGCAATTTAAATGCTAGATTCTGTTTTTCCGTGCTACAGACTCCTACTCAAAGAGGACCCAGCTGTTACTCTTTTGCTTCAGGGACAGTCTCTTCAACTTCAATGAATTTAGCTTCAATTCAGAAAATGAAAATCATTGGGTTTTTAAAAACAATTATACATCTTCCCAGGGCTCTTAAGATAGCTAGCCAAAGAGAAGAGTAGTAATTGATCAGATTCATAAAAAGGGCAAATTTATTCTCAAAACATTCTTTGCAGCAGGCAAGTATCCATTAACCAGATGGGCCAATATTCACAGTGTTAGAATAATTTTAATACCTAACATTTGGATGGAAATGCTAAAAATACATTGAATAACTACTTTCTCTATATTCATATTCACAAAAAGCTCAGGTTAGCTAAGACTCTTGAGCCAAAATTTAGGTCAATAATACTTAGTTCTTTCACTCACCATTTCCCTTTTATAGTGGAGGTAGTCAGATGATATATAATTAATGATGGAGACTGAACCTTTAGGGCATTTTCTTCCTGAGAAAAGAAAGGTGCTTCTTTTAGTGCACTTTTATGGCAATGGATACTTAATCATCCTAACATATTTAGAGAAAATAAAGGATTTTTCCTCTCTTTTTAAATTGGCCCATGTATCCAGGATGACTATACACTTTACCCGTCCTTGAAATGTTACTGTGGTTTCAAGGCAACAATTGCAACCCCAAGAATCCCAACAATCTAGATAGTCATCTTATGAACTTTACAGGCAGTTTTGAATGACATGTCTCCATTTGGGTCCAGAGATATGATTCAGATCCTTGTAACTTTGCTGTTTCACTTTCAGGTACTACAAGCTGATTTTTATGAAGACAGGTCTATCTCAATGGCCTTCATGTACACTTGCATCTGTCTTAGAACCTCATATCTATATATCAGAGACATGTAGTGTGTGTGTGTTCATTACTAGTTTGCCTGGTGCCAAGGAAGGTCAGAAGAGGGTGTCAGATCCCCTGGTAATGGAATTCTAGGTAATTGTGCATCAACATGTAGACCAAAAGAATCAACCCCAGGTCTTGAATAGGAGTTAGTGTTTTGAACCACTGAACCATCTCTTCTGCCCAATCAAGCTTTCATTTTTGACCAAAAGAAGGAGTACCTTTGAAGAAGAATTAAAGCAATCTATCCCTAAATCCTCATAGGGAGCAGAGAGAGCCCTGAGCCAGTTAAGATATAAGTGAATGTCAGTTTTGACATGAGCATGGACATGATGATTCCCAAGGCCCCAGATCTATATGACAGGTGAAAATGCCATTGCTTAATGGCACAGACTCAAGACAGTAGCAGGAGTGTGAGTGTTTGTAGATGATTGTTCAGTGCGCAGTGCAGTGCAACTGAGGTTTCCTCTTTCTAGCTCAGTGCCTCTCAAGCTTCCTAATGCTGCCACTCAGTACTGCAGTTCTTCATGCTGTGCTGATCCCCAACCACGAAATTATTTTTGTTGATACTTTATAACTATAATTTTGCTACTATTGCGAATTATAAGGTAAATATTTATGGAGATAGATATTTGCCAAAGGGGTAAGGACCCATAGGTTGAGAACAATTGTTGTAAATGTTTACAGCCTAAGACTGCTTGCCCCTTACCAAAACTAGCTAACCTTTCCTTTCCATTTTCTGTACCTAATAAAAATACTGAGGTTCCAGGTTATCATGGTAGCATCAGAGTTGGAGAACTCCAGCTGAATCCAGCTTCATTATAAATGTGTCTATTCTTTCTTATTTCCTCATATCCCTGAGCCAGATTTCTTGAACCGAAGCCAAATGGAACTTGCCAGTTCTATGTTTTCTATGTGTTAATGTCTGTAAGATTTACTCTTCTGTTTGAGTGTTTATGTGTGAGGGGATTGCACAAATACATGTGGATGCCTGTTCATGTGTGTGGAGGTCAGAGGCCATTATTCATCAGGAATCATCAACTCATCATCATTAGTATTACTGTTGTGTTGTTGTTTTAGTCAGGGGTCTCTCATCAGCTTGGCACTTCCCATGTCAGCTATATTTGCTAACCAGTAATCCATTAGATTCTCCCTTCCAGAAATGTCAGGCATGGTATTGGAACACAGACCCTCATGCTTGCAAAGCAAGCACTTGACTGAGCTATCTCTCCATTCTGTTTATCAGTTTTGAAGCATAATAGTTTCATATTTAGAACTCATAGTTCACATTCAAAGGCACTGGTTTTGTATTTTTGTGGGTCATGCTATGATTTATTTCCCCGAATGTCTTCTGGACCCTTCAGGGTGGTGAATACCTAGAAGTGAGAATTGAGAAGGTCTTACAAGCAAGATGTTCCCTTTGATCATCCTTCACTCCATTCTTCCGCCAAGCAGGCACAGACAGTAGAGTTTCTCTTTGTAGGGAGCTTGGAAGATGGTGAAGATATTAGAAGTTTAAATGTAAAGTTAGATATATTAAATAATCTTCAAGTGAGAGTGAACAGTTGAATAGGGAGTTCCAGAAAAATGTTATGCTTAGCATTATAAAGAAGTTAATTCATATTTTTGATCTTGAATATGAAAATATAGAATTAATATTAAGAATAAAATAATGTATATATGTTTGCTAAAAGAGTTCAAGAAATACCACCTCCAAGTAGGCCATTTTGGTATTCTGATGGCTGCAAACACAGGGCCCATGAGCCATAGCTCATGTAAGGGGTTGTCTCTGAACTTCACTAATCTGCCTACAAATATCTTCCAGAAGGAATTAAACTGTCTTGAATTCCCTCTCTGGAAATACCATCAATCATACTATAGTGCAAGAGAAGAAGCTCCTGCCCAGGCAATGACAGGCTGCCACCTATCCTGCAAGTTAAGACACCTTTTATTACCTGGGAGACTTTTGACAAGCATAGGAAGCAAGATTTCTTGAGCATTCATTTCCTTTTTGCACTCTCCCAGAACATATTGTCTCACTCCTTTTCCCAGAAGCCCTTTGTCTTTATTCATTTCTGTAGCTCAGGATGCTATATGAACTTCAATCAGCTCACCTTCTTTGAGTTCCGTATTTTTCACACTCCTGTGCATAAATAATTAAATGCTATTTTTTCCCCGTTCATCTGTCTACTGCCAGTTTCTTTCAGACTAATTATCAAGCCCTCATAAGATAGAGATGATAGAGATTTTCCTCCCCTACAATTCCCAGATGCATACATCTCATCTCATGCCTTTCATTGAAGAAATAAAAAGATAAAGACAGAATGAGGCATTAAAAAAGTGTTGTCTTTAAATAGTCTTTTTTCTAAAGTCTTCCTTACTGAAATGAAAACATACAGATTTTGAAATGGTTTTAGAGGTCTCTGGTTATTTGATCCAATTATTTTTTTTTCTTATTGGAGGTGAAAATGAAGGGTGAAGTATGGCAAAGTTTAAAAGCAGCTAAAACAATACCTATTCCACAGAACCTAAGCTATTAAAGCAATGTGAGGGCTGTTATGTATTTGCAATAGTGGGCCTGTGCTGGAAACTGGATTTTTGTTTCTGAAATAAAAATTGCGTTTTACTTTTACACTACCTAAATAGAATGAATAGGACATCATACTGACAGTGTTATAAATGAAAAAATAAAAATAAGAAGTATGTTTCAAGTGTAGTGCTTTTGCTGTTCAATGATTTCTAAATGTCATTGCATCATATTATGATATCCTTTATAAGTTTTTGTTATTCTGACCTGGAAAACATATTCTTATTCAATGTTATCACATAAACCTTTCATAAGATACAGTTCGCATTATTGGTTAATATGCTCATTGTTGTTTTAACTTCAGCACAGTGGCTTCACCTTAATCTACAGCTATTTCAATCAGCAATTGCTGCTCTGCAGTTACCGGCCTGTTTCTCTGGCAGATGCACGGCCAGTGAAGCTGCAGCCTGGTGGGGAACCTGTCCCTGCAGGCACAGGCTCTGTTGCTGATCCTGAAGGTATCTTCAACTAAATCTTTATTGTTCTGCTTATACATAAAACTCGAGATTCAAAGTCAGGGTGAAAGCATACTAGCTAAAATTCTCTCCTTGCTGGCCATCTCCCAAAGAGAGCATCCTTCAATTCTGCCAAACAAAATAAAAATGCCTTAAGACTCCAAATCCCTCCCTATTACTTCCAGTGCATCTTTCCACCTCTTCCAGAGGCCCTCTGATGCTCTCTGATTGCTTTCTGTCAACTAGTTGCTAGCTCAGCTGCATGACTCTGGATAATTTTATTTAATTAATGCAAATGGAAACTTGGGGTTCAGAGTGTGATTGAATATACCCCAATAGACAACTGTTTATTATTTGTGTTTATATTTAATCTCAGACTATATCATTATTATTTTTCTTATTTTGTTTTGGTTCATGTTATTATTCTTTCATTAGGTTTTAAAAGTAGTTTGAAAACTTAGTGAATTGAGTTCAATTTTTAAATCAAGTTATAAAACTAAACGTGAACCTCTACCTTTAGTTGATCATATACACAATATACTTACTAGGTACTCCTATTTTTATAATTCTGTAAATAATTTAGCTTTTTTATTGATTTTTATTGAGCTCTACATTTTTGTCTGCTCCACTCCCTGCCTCTCCCCTCCCCTTCAACCCTCTCCCAAGGTCCCATGCTCCCAATTTACTCAGGACATCTTGTCTTTTTCTACTACGCATGTAGATTAGATCTATGTAAACATAAAACAAAGAAAACCAGTCCACAAATCACAATCCCAGAGAACTTGGACAACAATGAGGACCTAAGAGAGACGTACATTAATCTTACTATTTTTATTTCTTTAACATGGGGCTTATTTAACAAAATAAATTTAAATGTTTGGCCTGCAAATGCATCAATTTACTGTTGAATTTGACATTATCAAGAAAGTGAATAGAGTCTCTAATTTTTTGGAATAATTAGAATCATTTATTATTCTTATTATTTGAATTTATTGCTAATAACTTTATATCCAAAGACATGATAAAAATTCTTTTAATGCTTCTTGACCACTCATTCTCTATTGGTAGAAAGATTACCTCTCCATTTAAATCAACTCTTACCAAGGTAATTGTAAAGTTATGTATTTTCTTTATTTTTAATCTTTTTGGTAAACAAAATATTCCAAGATATGCACTAATAACTTTCACTGTAACTGTGATTTTATCCATTTCTTCTTTTATGCAATTTTGAATTTAATGTTTTGTCACATTCAAATGGTTATTGTTGTCTCTTCATTAACATTGTCTCATGGGTTTTTCACGGTATAAAAATATACTACCTTGTATTTCAATTGGTCTATTTAAGCTTTAATTTTTCTTTCAGATGCTACTAATTTTGTCCTATGATTGTCTGCATTCCACAAATGTTTCTTTAGTTTCAGCATCTTTTGGTAGCACTATTTTGAAAGCATTCCTCATAGTAAGTATTTCCTACCTAATTAGATGATCATTTTCTTTTTGTGTATGACAATTTATCATATTAACATTCAAGTTAGCTGGTGCAAAATTTTCTACCAATTTTAAGTACTCATGTTTTTCGGATTCCTTTTATTTTGATTTAAGATCTTTACTCTTCAACTCATTCAATGCATGAAATGCACATTATATTAATTGTGAGAATAATCTGAAATTTCTCTGAATTTGACATGCTTGTCCTTTTGCTCTGAAAACACCTGTGCCTACTCATTTACTGTTTGCAAACTTTTGTAATGTTGACTAGACTTTTCTGACCTCAAAACTGCTAGATTTTAATTGTCCATATAACCATGAATCTTCCAGATGACTTACAATGTCAGATCTCTCTTAACTCATCTGACAGAGCCCAGATCAGACATGGTTATATTACCTTTTAGCTACTTAAGCATAGACTAGAAAGAGGAAAGAGGGAGAGAGAAGAGGGACAAGAGAGAAAAGCATCAAATATACTCGACACAATTTTGTATTAACTTTAATTTATGTTGCATTTTCATGCTACATCTAGCACTTTTTATTGTTTTATATTTTATTTTAAATTTTAGCTGGGGGTTGGTGGTACATTCCTTTAATCCTAGCACACAGGAGGCAGATGAAGGTGCATTGAGTTTGAGTGGAGGAGTTTGAGACAGGCCAGTTCTACAGATTGAGTTCCTAGACAGCCAGGGCAACACAGAGAAGCCCAGTCTCAAAAAAGAAAAAAAAAACAACAACAAACAAACACTTTACATTTTAACTCACATAAGACAAAATTTCAATTAATGAAAATAACAATTCTTTCTCATTTCTAAATACTGTGGAGAGATAGAATATTAATTAAATTCCATTAGTTTTTGCTTTTTCAATTAAACAAAAGCTGTGAAGTCATATTTTGAGAAACTTTGAAAACTCAGTATCAAAATGAGTTTAAGTTCTCATATTTATAAAATGCTTTACAGGAATTTTTTATGTCTTCATTGTTCCAATTGTACTATCACATTATCTCTTTGAAAACAGAGTTATTATTTTTACCTGAGAAATTGAATTGACAATTATAAATGACTTGTTCAAGCTCATAAACCCCTAAATGCATAGGTATTCCAGATACAATTAGACTCAATTTTGCCATTTGTGTACACTATAACATAGAATATGAAGCAACTCACATCATTTATAAACTGCAATGCTCATTGTGTTCCTCTCTATATTTTTATAGAATTGGAGAGAATGGTATAATTAATGTACATTACTATGTCTAAAAAAAAAGTAAAGCTTTCAATCTCCCCGAACTGTAGGTATATGGATAAGAGTTTTATAATTTTCTACAGGAAGCACATTATTTTCATATCACAAAACTAACACTCATGTCTACTCAATATTACTCATTTCCCAATTATTTATTTTTATTGTGGTTGTGGTTTGATAAACAAACTGTTATTTTAGGTACTCCAAAATGCTTAAAGGCTCACTAGATTCCTTGTAGTTGACTAAATTATCTCTTCATAATTCATTGTATTCAAGAATATAACACCTATAGAAAGAAAAATAGGTTTATTTAAGTGAAAACCATAATACTGAATTTCAGGACAAAACTAAACTTCCATAAAAGGTGTCATGGTCCAACATGAGTAAAAATATGAGGAAAAAAATGATCGTGTTACATCCTCATACTGTTCTAAGCTTTTCCTACAGTTTTATGAAGTGATGTAGGTGACAACTGTCAGGGCCTCTTATCTATGAGGTCGAACTAATGCCTTACATTTATGTAGGAAGCTCGTTCATAGCACATCCTCATATTGTACCTAATTTGGCACATTATGAGGAAGACTTACTAATGACTATGTTAAATTTATAAAGACATGAAGAGGTAAGGTGATTTTTCTAAAAGTACATAATTGCTCCATGCAAAGCTAAGTGGCAAAAAAAATATTTTCAAATATATCACTTATTGTGATTATAGGAACCTCATATTCAATAAGTGAAAGCTTTTTGTTTACAATAAGCTCTACACTCTGGATGTTACATGTCCCACAAAAGGCTCAGGTGTTAAAGGCTTGATGATAAGCCAGGAGGATTATTGGGATGTGGAATCTTTAGGAGATATACCTTCTCTTTGCTTCTCAGTCTCCTTTGTCAAATTCTCCCTATCCTGACATGGCTTTGCACAGAAGCAGCAGAGTCAACAGGGAAATGGAAACATGGATGGAAACTTGTGAGAGTCTGGGTCAAAACAAACATTCCTTCTTATTTATCTCAGCTGTTTGTCTTGTGGTTTTTTATCATATCAATGTTTTTTAAAATATGCAAATAGATAAAAAAGGGATAACTGCAACATTTTGTTTCTGGAAGGTATAGCTTAATTAATTGGGGGTCTGCAATGCAAATCAAGGTATGCATGACCCCAATCCATTTATCAATATTTGGAAATATCAGATTCCTAAAATAACATATTTCATTAATTTAAGTAAAATTGACAATAATGCATTTTAGCCTCTTTCTGAAATTTTAGTTTCTTTGTATATTACTAAAATATTATATGCATAAATTATCTTATATTTATAGGTGTACATGGTATAGTTTAGGTAGAAAAGTGTAATAATTTAGTACATAATCATTTATCATTGACTGAACTCATTAGTGGATTAGTTTGGGGCAATTATATCATGATATTTAATAGAATTTATCTCATGATATGGAACAGTATTTCATAAATTAAATTTCTTTCACATAGCAAATATCAAATATTATGATGTAGAAACAATAACAATGGAAAAACAATCAATGGTATTAATAAAGTGTTTAATTCTCCAAAAGAGATGTGAAAGTTGCTAGATTTAAAAAGTTGATCATATACACAGTTCCATGGAAAGAATAATGAAGACATCCTTTAGACAATACTTTAATTAGCATAATCATTTTTCTTCTTTTTTTTGTAGCTCATGTGAAATCTTTACAGTAAGCTGACAAATCGCATT
>PVIU01022292.1:0-29687 GCA_004026605.1 Ondatra zibethicus
ATCCACCTCCAAACAGCAAGAACAGATGTTGTCTGAAGTTTCTGTCCCATCTTGTCTTGCAGTCTTTCAGTCCCAAAGAAAGCACACAGAGGTCTACATTAATTATAAATGGACTGGCCTATTAGCTCAGGTTTTTATTAACTCTTAAAACTAATATTAACCCATAATTCTTGTCTGTGTTAGCTATGTGGCTTGGTACCTTTTTTGGCGAGGCAGTCACATCCTGCTTGCTCTGTGTTTGGCTTCCTCTGTGTCTGGGTGATGACTGCAGACTGAAACTTCCCTCTTCCCAGAATTCTCATTGCCCTGCCTCTACTTCCTGCCTGGTCAACTGGCATATACTTCCTGCCTGGCTACTGGCCAATCAGCATTTATTTAAAATAAAAGTGACAGGGTACAGACCATTGTCCCACAGCAAGCAGAGGCTGTCTTTGACTCCTTTACTGGGTTTTGGAACATATTCCTCATGATGGGTTGCCTTGCCAAGTCATAACACAATATGAGGTACTTAGTCCTACAATAATTGATATCCCATGTTTTGTTGCTTTCCATGGGAAGCCTGGCCTTTTTTGAATAGAAATGGAGGAGGGGTGGTTGGGGGTTACTTGGAGGAAAGAATAGAGGGAAAACTGCTGTCCTGATATAAAAATTATTATTATTATTATTTCTTCTTATTATTATTATTATTTTAGATACATGCATATGTATGTACATATGGACATGTGAATATGGATGCACATGTGTGCATGCCAGTTTAGAGGTCAGAGATCCATGTAAGTTATCTTCCTCGATTGTTCTTTGCCTTCTTATAGTGGTGCCATCTACATTCCTGTACATAATTTCTGTTTTAAGACTCTATCAGTTTTCTGCAGTGAACCATGAGCATATCTAAGAGTGGCCTTTGAAGTCTCCATAAGGAGAATGGGACCGCACAACATAGTTCCTCCAGGACTATGATAACACCACTCAGCTGGAAAGCACCACTTAAATATCGGATTTGAACTAAAAACTTCTCAGAACAATTTTGAGGTGGCTAGCTGAGATGATTGTTGTAAGAAGGAGAGGGCTGCATTCCCCATGCCTGGTTAGCTTATATCCAAAATAATTACACAGAAACTGTATTTATTTAAACTCTGACTGGCCCATTGGTTTTAGACTCTTCTTGGCCAACTCTTACATTTTGATTCAGCCCATTTCTAATAATCTGTGTTTATCATGAGGCTGTGGCTTACGGGCATGAGTCTAACCAGTGTCCATCTTGGGCCAGAGAAACATGGTGTCTGCCACACTTCCCTTCTCCCAAGCATTCTGTTCTGTCTACTCCGCCCACCTAAGGGCTGCCCTATCAAAAGGCCAAGGCAGTCTCTTTATTTAACCAATGAAAGCAACAGAAATACAGAAGGACCTCCTATACCATTTCCCCTTTTTCTGTTTAAACAAAAAAGAAAGGCTTTTATTTTAACATAGTAAAATTACATATAACAAAACAGTTATTAAGTAAGAGTTATAGTTATAATATTTATATTTATTTTATCTTTTATTATAACAAAGGAAAACTATAACTATTTTTTTAACTCCATTAAAGACTCTATGAGATGATCCAGCCTAATAGACTACTCTAGCCACAACTTGACAAAATCTTTGTACTTTCCCATTATGCAGAACAAAAAATGATACTTTAAGAATATGACACCCACATTCCCTGGAGGTGGGGTTGGTGGTTTTTGGTTGTTCAATTGGTTACAAGTTGTTATTGGCAATTGTCAAGAAAAAAAAGTAAACAAAAGAAATTAGATTCAAAGTTCTTGTTTTGAAAAGAAAAAAAAGGGGGGATATAGATATAATAGGATAAAAGGGTAGATTATTGAACTACTCTGAAAAGAAAAAATGGAGGCTAGAGATAAAAGATAAAAAGTTAGATTATTTAGTCTACTTTTAAAAAGTAATTACAATTTTTAAATGTTTTACATGGATTGGACTTTTGTATATTTTAGACAAATTTTGTATATTGACACAAATTTGAGATTAATGTTGTTAGAACATACTGTACCTACATTTCTACTCTTGTTCAAGGTATTGTACCTATACAACACATTTAACAATGTGATGAAAATTCTAGTCCTTGAAAATTATTATTACCAACTATTTAATAAGGAAAGACAGGTTAGTAGCTAATCACATATTATAATCAAACTTATAGTTACATTAGGTATGTTTTCAAGATCAAAGATATATTTTAGAGAGACCAGTTATCTTCAAACACTTCAGAGATCTACAGAATATGGCATTTACAAATTTTTTAATAACATAGGTTGCTTTTTGATGACAATGAGACATGTCTGCTTCTGGCAGCATAACCTACTTTAGAGAAGATAATGGACATCAAAGAAATGCCACATGGAGTTTACTTTCTTTCTGCCAAAAGTAAGCCACTGGGCAATAAAATTCCCTTGCCTCCACTACTGACAGTATGTTGTCCTAATTGGACAAACAGAACACACAAAAAAAGTGACTGCCAAACATTGTAAGGACCAGGAGGAACAGTCTTTCAGAATATCCTGCTTCACAGAAAAGTTTGTCAAATATGCTAGGCCTGTAAGCCAAAGATGGTTGCTCTAGCACTATAGAGGAATTTTGGGTGACTGTTCTGGCAGCCTGTTATTTCTGTCATTTCTCACATTTTTGGAAGCTGCTTGCTTGCACTTCCTGCTTACTCAGTTAATATTATTTCCTTCTTGGGTCTCTGAGAGAGTTGAATACTAGATAGTTAAAGTTTTCCTTGTATACCAGATGGAGAAATCAAGTTATAATAGAAGCTAAATTAGGTACAAGACTTTGAACTCACCAACATAAGATAGATACAGAGTATTTTCTCTGAATTTGTCAAATGTAAATGGGCTAGATATTATTGATGTATTTATTATTTACATACAATATAAAAGAGCTGCCCATGTATGCTTAAGCATTGTTGGGGCATAAAAGATGATGATGATGAATTATTGTACTTATTATATACAGTTATTCCTATATTAGTTATAGCATTCTTTATTTTAGAAAAAAAGGGGAAATGTAGTGATGTTTCATTTGTATTTTAATAAATAAACTTGCCTGGAAATAAGAATGCAAACAGTCATACAGGCCAGGCAGTAGTGGCACACATCTTTAATCCCAGCAGCGACTCTAGTTAGCCATAGAGGCCAGGCAGTGGTGGTGCACACCTTTAATTTTAGCTTTAGAGAAGAATATAAGGCTGGATGAGACAGGAACTAACTCTCTTTTCAGGCTGAAGAATTTGTAGAGGTAAGAGCTCTCTAGTGTCTTGGCTGCTTTGCTTTTCTGATCTTGAGTTTGAATCCCAATTTATGTCCCTGGGTTTTTATTATCTGCTACATATTCTCTTGTTTATTTTGGAAAGAGGGTCTCTCATTGAACCTAGAATTAACCAAGTAGCTAAACTTATTCACTGAGCTCCATGATCCTTCTCTGTCTCCCCTTCCTCCAGTTCCCTTGCAGTACTACTAGATATATAATACTGTACTTGTTTCTTACATGAGATCTGAACATGAAGTTCCTTCTTTCCACACAAATGATTATAGCTCAGATCAAGTTAACGTAAAAATGGCCATCACACTATCTCCAAAAGTCCTCTTCTTTTGTTGATGTGTTTTCCAGCTGCTCTAAAATTGAGTTTTGCCCTTATTGCTTCTGAGGCCAAGGATTGCTGTCATCACTAAAACTCATACACAAAAGCATTATTACTTCCTCTTCACTTGTCACATTGCCAAGACAGAACTACGTGGTTAAACTTGATCATGTCCTTTTTTGCACGGCATTTCATGGAGAAAATTGTCTTGTCACTGTAGTTCTTAAAGGAGAGAAAACCAGAATAGAAGCTTTGAGGTTAAACTTAGTTATGAATGGCACCTACAGAATGTTCTTCAATATATTTCTCTGTATTCATTCATGCACTCATTTTTCCCCAGACACCTATAAGGTTGTGAAATGCAGGGTTATTCTTCTCCATCATACACTTCTCAGGGTAGGCTCTAGCATGTTGACTCCAACTTTCCCAACACGTGTGGTGTTATGGATCTCAGGAGCCCTGTTTACATCTTCTTGTATATGCATTTTGGTTAGGGAGGCTTCAGGCTTGCTGGTATGGATGAGTTTATATCCTTCTTTCCTTTAATTCACTCATAACAACTATCCATTTTCTCAGCAACCTGCATGCTTTGCCTATCAATAATTTACTTTTATGAAGAGAATGGCAAAAACTAGCTTCACTCTCACCACATATGACTGCAAGTCAGGTGCCTACTTGTTTCTATTTGAGGAAGACATGGACATAAACCTCAAGGAGGGTGGGGCCTTATGGGAGAACAGAATGAGAATAAATATTTATGAAACAATTGAATACAGTATAGAAATTTTAACCAAAACAATAATACACCCAAGGCTTATCAAAATAATACCAAAAGCAAACACAGAAAAGAAAGAGACTGACCTGATTCTTTTTATCTGTATTACACCTTCCTAAATACCCTCCCTAGGTAAAGCACACAAAATGAACTCAGAAGTTTCTGTCTTCCAAACTGGATTTTCAAGTAAATTTCCCTCTTCACAGTATTTTAAAATGGAAATTTCCCCACCTACACAAAATAAAAGTTACCACACATCTTCCTGTCTCAGCAAATTTTGTTGGGAAGTTGCCCGGATCTGAATAATATTAGCAGATGCATTTTTCCTTTTAAGGAACAAAAAAGCCACTGAATAGCTCAATACGAAACTTCCCTGAAGAACTGAATTATTGCATTCCAGTGACAAACTTATTGTGCTTCTTTTCTAAATTAGTTGATTAAAATTCAAGTGATGTGAAGTTCTACATCTTTCTTATAATGCTTTCCTGTGTTCATCTAGCAATCTCAGTGTTAACTAAACTACACTGAAATAATATTTAGTCTGACTCTCAGTTCCGTTCTTTGAAAAGTGAAAATGGAGTTAGCCCTGTAAGAATGATTCTGAATATTAATGAATTTTTAGGAACATTTTAAGAATTCAAAAGGTCAATACTGAAATTACCCAACATATTTCAAAAATAAACTCAGATGTACATAATATATGTAGTTTTGGTCTCAGGGAGAAAATAAATTAACTCTTACAAGAAACTTATAAAACAGAGAACATTTAAGTATAGTGTGAAAACATTCAATTATTTCCTGTTTGTAAGTGAAACACGAAAGGTACAGAGAAATAAATCTATTTCTCAGTGACATCAAACAATCACTACAGTTATGTCAGCATGAACCAGGTTATTCTGTTTCCATGAATTATTCTCTTTAATCACCACATGTTTTATTTTCAGATACTATTTCATACATTCTACAAATATTGCCCTTCTAAACTGCCAACTATTCTGTGCCTCAGATGTAATTATAGTACCCACCCTACTTTATTAAACAGTTAGGAAGAAGGGAAAAAACACCTCCTTTTGGCAAGTGTTAATCAAAGCCTGAGGTATTGCCTAAGCAATACCTCCATGCTTGTTATAAAGCATTAACTGTCATTTCTTTGTATGTCAAAGATATTCAGTCACAAATATTCTTGCAATTTATCTGTAACAAATTACACACACACACACACACACACACACACACACATGCATGCATGCACATATGTATTTGTTAGCATTTGTTGTGCTCAGGGTGGTCATTATCTGCAGATTAAACTAGAGGATGAATAGATTTCTATGTCCTGTAGTTCATTCCCATGTGTTAGCAGGTTAAAATCTTCAGCCCTCCAGGAAGTCTCCTATGACCTTTAGTCCAGGCTGAGTGACTAGGTGATCTTGCACTTAAATCTTAGTCTTCTTTTAGCTATCTGGGTGGTTACCTATATGAGTAAGTTACCTTACATATTGTATCATTATTTCTTATTCTATCTATAGGAACATCAAGCAGAAGTAACAATAGTAATACATCAATACATTTGCTTGTCAGTGTTGCTATAAAAGTACCACTCAACACTCTCAGCACAATTACTGGCACATGGTAAACATCTAAATGGTATGGAATAGAACCTCTTATATTCTATTCATATGAGAATGACTGATAAGGAAGGCATTGGTGCATCAACAAATCAACATCTTCTGGTAATTTGATGATAAAGATGTTCCATGCTCTCTAGTTTACAGTATTTTTGTTTCATAGTTTTGAATATATCTACATAGATTCCTAGATTGCTCATTTAAAATACCTCTTACTCCTTGGCTGCTGAAGGACAGCCATCACGGTGAATGACACAATAACAATCTAGACCAAAAAATTCATGACTAACCATATACTTCAGAGGGAACAAGTGGTTGATGAAGGCCATTACTCTGGGAAGGCAACAGTACCAAAGACAGAAATTGAGAAAAGCTAGCTAAAAGGTATAAAACTGCATTAAATTTGGACTCAGGGCCCATTTTAGTGATAGCAAGACATCTGGCTTCTGCATGATTTATGATTCCTTGGATTATACAAAGAAAATAGAATCCATAGACTTACAACATATTGATTTCATAAGAAGAAAAAATAAAAAACAAACAAGCAAGAAAACAGTGGAAGATACTCAAGAACAGAATGAAGAGGTCAGCAGGTCTGAAAAGGCCAACCTTAGTGCTGACAAAAAGTGAGCCAGAGATTAAGTGAAAGGAAAAGGAGTCGATATTCTGTGGTACTTGATCTGCCACAATGGCATGAATTTCTAAGGAATGAAACAAAAATATTTAGGATATTCAAATAAATAGACACCCCCCAATATTGCACATAATGAATATAAAAATATCTAAGTTCATATCCAAATGTGACAGGGATGGACAGTTAAGGGTTCCACATCTTGTGTTCTTACTGAGGTCATGACTAGGATTTGATCATTTTTTGATGGGAAGCCCCATAGAAAATTCCTCAACTCTACTCAAGGAATCTGAAGTCAAGATGCCCAGCTAACTTATCATGGCTTCTGTTAAACGGTTCACCTGCACAAAAACTTCCTCCTGCAACTTCCAAGCAAGATACCAGGATGTATTTTTTCCTATTAAAAACCCCTTTCTCTAAATTCTCAGTACTACACTTGGATCCTAAATACTTGAGTCTAGTTCCAGACAACTGGAATACAGGTTTTTCAGGTGGCTGTAAACTGTGTCTGAGTGCTCATCTCTTCTGGGCTCCCAGAAACACTCACCCTTACCACATCATTGGGTGTTCGAAATTAGACTTCCTATTTCCCATACAAATCCAAGATCAAATATATTTGCTTCTCACTTCATCTCTGATGACTCTTGTCTTTCTGTAAAGTTCATCTGTAGCCGTACAAACCTGTCGATTTGCTTCAGTTTCAAGGGGACTTGCCTCTTTAAATGTGACATTTTATGTTTACATGTTTCATTTAGAGAAAAACATGCCTAAATCTCAGGAGTTTTCTAAATTAGCAATGAATCAGAACAAGAAATTTTTCCTTAGAGGAAAGTATCAATCATTTGAGCAATAATATCAAACTCTCCAGTCGTTAATTTTTCTAAGAAAAGATATGTTTGAGAGCTGGATTTGTGAGATAAAACAATAGGGTTTGTTTTATGTGACACAGATTTATGTAGATATTGTTTGAAACTCAAAATTTTATACGAAGTATTGACTACAAAGAATTTTCTCCATAAATAAAAGGCAAAGCTGGCCCATGAATGACTGAGTAATATTTTTTTGTTGTTACTGATTTCCCCATAATCTAAAAATGCCATCATTCTGATTTTAAATAATTGCCCAACACGCTGGTTACTGTTTTTTTAGATTTATTTTTATTTAATGTGTATGAGTATTTTGACTGTGTATATATATGTACAACACATGTATGCATACTACCCAGGAATTTCAGAAGAGGAAATTGGATCCCCTTGAAGTGGAGTTACAGATTGTTGTGAGGTGCCACATGGATGCTGAAAATTGAACTCAGGCTCTCTTCAAGAGCAACTTATGCTTTTAACTGTTGAGTCAACTCTACAGGCCAGGTTACTCCTTTGTTTGTATATATAGTTTTGTTATTTGAAATAGGTATCCCGGTGTAGTACACACTGGCATGAAATTCACCATGTAGCACAGATTAATCTAAAATGCTTTATCTTTCTGAGACTGACCTAGAATTACATGCACACAACAGCATACTCAGCTCTGCTTGATTCTGTGACTAGATTATTCTCTGAATTCATTAAACAAATGTGTTTGCTAATCCTATCACAAAGTAGTGAAAATTCTTTGAATAAAATTAATTTGAAGGATGTCTGAAGCAGTTCTCATCTCAGTTATTAATACTTTGTGAATATAAGTGGAAATAAAAGCCATGTAGAATTCCTTTGCAAGAAGTCTCACTAAAAAAATAAACCAACAGGACAAACTGAAACCAAAAAAAAAACAAAAAGCTGTCACTCCAAGAGCTATAAGCATTGTGAAAGAGACACTAATTAACTCTGATCATACTTAAAATGAAACATATAATATTTGAAATTTTGACTATGGAAATATATGTATCCCTAAAACTGTAGGTGCCAAGATAAGCAGCCCCATGCATCTAGTGGTCTGTATTACTATATAATTCATGTTCTATATTAGACTATTACCTTTTTGTTGCTGTGATAAAATACCATTATCAGAGGGAACTTAAGAGAGAGGAAGAGAATGTTTACTTTGCCTTATCGTTACATAGAGATAAGAATCTATAATGGTAGAGGGTGGCATGGCAACAACTGGCAAGCATGGCGGATGAAACAGGGTGCTAATCAAGCACCCACATCCTCAACTGTAAGGATAAAACAGGGAGAGTGAACTTCTGCAAGAAACTTAACTGCTGAGCCATTTCTCTAAATCACTTGTTTTTATTATTATTATTATTATTCATAGGAACTCACAGTTAAGCGATTGTCTTGGGTCTCAAAAGAGACTTCAGTTGGTTGTTCTGTTTGTATATAACTTGAAACTTTTAGGAGGTAGAGCCTTGCTGGAGGAAATGTATCATTAGGGGTGGGCTTTGAGGGTATATAGTTTATTCATTTTCTGCCCTCTTTCTGCTCTGTAGATAAAAATGATATCATCCAATATTCTGTTTCTGTTGTCAATCCATACCATGCCTTCCTCGCTTTTATGGACTCTTTTCCTCTTCAACCATAAGCTAAAAGAAACTTTTTCTTCCTTAAACTACTTTGGTCATGATGTTCATCACAACAGCAAAATAATTCATATGGGGCTGGGAGTGAGGGGAGTATATTAGTCAGGGTTCTTTAGAGGAACAGGACTTGTAAAATGAATATATATATATTCTAATAAATCCAACATTATATTATACTACATTGTATATTATTGTATTATAGTTTATTAATTATAATATATATAATGGGATTTATTAAAATAGCTTACAGGCTGTGATTCAGCTAGTCGAACAATGGTTGCCTACCAGTGGAAGTTCCAAAAATGCAACTGTTCAGTTCACAAGGCTGGATATCTCAGTTGATCTATAGAATATGCCAGTGAAAGAATGTACTTGTCAGTGAGAGCAAGAACAAGCAGGCAAAGAGAGCAAGCTTTCTTCTTCCATGACCTTTACATAGGCTGCTAGCAGAAGGTGTAGCCCAGATTAAAGGTATACCTTCCCACCTTAAAAGATTCAAATTAAAAGTAGGTCTTCCCACTTCAAGTGATTTTGCTATGGCATAAGGCTCTTGCACACTATATAGATTTGTCACTCATATTGGTTTAACAAGATGATGATTGTCCAATAGCAGGAAGTATAGTTGGGACAACCAGGCTAGGAGAATTCTGGGAAGAGGAAAAGCAGAGACAAAGTCATTATCCAGAAGCAGAGAAAGATTATGGGTTAATTTAAGTTGTAAGAGCTAGTTAATAATAAGCCTGAGCTAATAGGTCAAACAATTTATAATTAATATAAGTCTCTGTGTGATTACTTGGGACTGAATGGCTGTGGAATCAGGTAGGACAGAAGCTTCTGTCTACATGATTTACTTTTTAAAAATCCCTTATAGATGTACTCATGCATTTGGGTTTTAGTTTATTCCAGATGTAGTCAAGTTGACACCAAGAATAGCCATCACAGGAAGGGGAGATTTCTGGATCTCATCAGCCAGTCAAACTTCCTCTACACCCAGGGAGAGACTATGCCTCAAAAATATGGAGAATGTTTGAGAAAAATACATAACTTCCATGTACACACACATGCAAACAGGCACATTTATACTCACATGTGTACACACCTAACAAAAAAGTAGTACACAGAACTCACATACACACAAGCAAACATAAAAAAATGCCCCAGGAGAGTTTATTATCATTACATTGACCCATTGACATGAAGTAAAGCAAAAGAGAATATCAAAAGATGGCATTATGGAACAAGAGTCTGGAAGTTATTTGGTAGGAATGGGCCCATATGTTCATTGTTTTGCTTTAAAGTATCTTACATAAAGTCATGTGACATAATTCTCCCCAGCTGGTTGGGTACTTTTGGAAATTTGTAGAATTTGAAGGTGGAGGCTGACTGAAGGAAGTGAGTTAAGGAGGGTTAAGGAGTAGCCTTGAGTCATTTCTCTGCTTTCCTGACTGAGCACAATGTAACCAGATGCTTCTTGCATTTAAAGCCATGCTTTTCCTACCAGGATGGGCTGTATTCCCCTCAAACTGTAAGCCAAAATAAATCTCTTTTCTCCTTTTTAACTTCTTTCTGGTCGGGTTCATGGTAGCAGTGACAAAATAGCACCTAATATGTCACAAAAAAAGAAATGGTGTGGAGTCTGTTGAGAGACTGAAATTAACTGCATATTGATATGAGTGTGACAGAAGGCAATCGAGAGTACAAAAGATGCCTGACAGTTGTTATTACAACCTTAGGTGTGTATAGACTAGATTAAGAGGGTATATTGAGGCTAAAAGAGTGAGGAAACTATTGATAGGTATCTATACCTCTAAGATGATGAAGCCAACCTTGAAAAATTTCAAGTCCAGAAAAGCAGTTCAAAAATTCTTTAGGACGTCACTGTGAATACTGGATTCTATGATACTAGTACAAAATAACCCATAATTGTCTGTTGAAACTTGGATTTGGGCCTTCATCTAGGTAGAACTGTTGATAAAAGTAGACAAATCTTCCAATGGAAATTCATGAGCAATGTGAATAAGTGGAAGTACCTTCTCTGTAAAGTAAAATTATATTCATGGCTGCTAAGGTCCTTGCAAGAATTATAAATGAATAGATCTGGTGAGATTGCTTAGCAGTAAAGAACACTTTTTACTCTTACAGAGAAATCATATTTGGTTCTTAGCACTCATGTGATGGCTCACAATCTATAATTCCATTCTCAGAAGATGTGGTGGCCTATTTTGACCTTCATAGGTACTACATGCACACAGTGTACAACATACAAGCAAACTAACTATAATTACACATAAACTAAAACTATGTTTTTTTTAAAAAAAGAAATATACAAGAATTATAAGAGAGATTGGAAGCAAAGAAGATGATTTGAGTCTCCAGTAATTGGAACAGTGTAATTTTTAATAGTGATTTCTGCTGATTCAACTATCACACTGTGTGTGTGTGTATGTATGTGTGTGTGTTTGTGTGTGTGTTATTGATAGGTATGAATACAAACTTAGCTCTGCTTTGATTGCTACAATTGTTCTAAATGTGGATACTCAATCTTTTCTAGACTAACAATTGGCTTAGGCCAAAAGTCATGGGGTTCTTCCTTTAGTTTTATGGCTTGTTCTGTGGTGTTAGATATAGATATCCCTTTTCATGTGTTATGAAAGCTGAAGGATGTATAAAATTCTGGGACGTAGTCTTCATTTCATAGAACTAAAAGTTTCCAGTCACAGAAAAGGAAGGCAGTAAGCAAAATAGCAACCAGAAGCAATAGAGAAAATCTGCCAGAACTTTATCTCTGTTTCTTTCAAGACATAATCCTCTTTACTAGTTTAGATTTAATACATTCTTTATGTTTAAGCCAGTTCAAGCAGAACTTTTGTTTGGTGCAAATAAAAGTTTCAATGTATAAAAGAGCTAGCATAGTATTTATTGGGGCACACTACTACATGCTGACTGCTTTACTCATAGTAGTACAGGACGTCTGATAAATACAGTTATTTCTTCATGTTTGGTTCCCACAATGAGTGTCAGAATCCACAGACCCCTATAGGTGATGTCGTACTGATACCGCAGACATGCATGAGAATCCACTCCTGATTCTCAGCATCTGTTTGCTCTCTTTTAGTGTCCCTACCGCACACCTACTCCAAGATGAAAACTTGTTTGACGTTCACCACATAAAACTCGGTCACTTAGTTCCAACCTCAAGCAACTAAAAAGAAAACACACAAGGGGAAAAGGCACCGAAGTGAATTTCATTTAGTTTGTGAGGAACAGCAGCAGTGAATATTTCAGTTTTCAGTCACCTTGGATTAGACCAGTTATTATTTCAAAGTGAAACTGTACAGTGTCTACCAATGCCAATCAGTATTGGATGATGAATTTATCTTTATAAAGTTGAATATGCTGAGATCAAAAAAACTTTATCAACCTTACAAAGGATGCTTAGAGCATTATATAATAACCAGCCCTGCTAGTTTTTATATGTTTCTTCAAAAAATGAGGTAACTGAGTTTAAAAAAACCAGATCTTAACATTGTAATTACATTAGTGAACCCCTAATAAAAGTACTTTTAAATAGCAATTCTGACTGTACTGTCTTTATAACCATGGAGAAAGATTTAAAATTAATTTATTTTTTTCTGTTGTCTTAGGACAATATTTCCTCAGAGATTTCTGTGCAGGGACTAATAAAGAATTTTTGAATCTTCAAGAGGACACAGAAAAATATCGGACTTCTTCCACATTTTCAATATAAACTGCTTTACCAACCTGTGAAATAGATTTCACCAACAAAGATGCATTTTAAAACTATCTTTTAAGTCTAAATAGTATATAACATTTGATGCATTATCTGTAATTTATCAGAATTCAGGTGAACTGAATCTTAAAGGAATGTGTAATTAATCCAGATTGTGAAAGATAAAATTCATCAGAACATGGCCCCATACCTCTTCCATTTATCTCCTCTCCAGCTGATCATAAGAGCAACTAATTTTAGCTGATTTCTCCTCCATAGCATGATGCTTCCCCAAAAGCTTATTCATTGCAAATGGGATAGAACAGTGGAACACAATGTATTTTGATGCTTTCAGACAGACTTTTTAGAAACAAGATTTAAAAATGTCTTTAGAGCCTGATAGTATGCCTCTGGGAACCACACATCAGTTCTCCAGTGCTTACTTAGCCCTATTAGGTCCGTTTCACTCTTGCTTCAGGCTGTAGGGACTCTAATCATTTATCTGCCAGTCTATGGATCTGGTGATTCTATTTCCTCAAAAACTGGTTCTGAAGTGAGAACTGATATCCCCTGGCTCCTGCTTTCTTAACTGACTCTAAAGTAAAACTCAAAAGTTCTACGGACGGGGAAAGAGACAGAAGGTTATAGGGGAAACCTAACTTGATCTGACTGCAGTAACCTTGCATCAGAAGAGTGGTAATTGGCCTCTATGAAGCCTAATTTCTTTATTCTCCACATTTTGTCAGAACACTACGGAGAATCAAAACCACTGGAGGATACATGAATATTTAGGACTAGAAACTGTAGCATGATTATAAATACTCAGAGTCAAATCTTGGGGTTCAACCTGAAGGTCAGAAAAGGAAAAGAGACAAGCCACTGGTTCTTACCTCTACCTCAATCCAAAATGGTGATCCTGCCTCCAGGAATCCTCAGAATGAGACTGACTGAGAGCTGTCTCCTCCCATCTCATATTCTTTTCTAATGCTAGGATTAAAGGCATGCACCACTACTGCCTGGTATGGCAAACTAGTGTGGCTACTGGGATTAAAGGTATGGGTCACTACTGCCCGGTCTGTAAGCAGCCAGGGTGGCTGTTTTACTCTCTGATCTTCAGGCAAGCTTTATTTATTAAAATAAAAATGAAATACCACTATAGAAACTGTCTTTACTCATGACCACTGGAATGTGTGTTTTGTCTTTGATATAAATGCTACAAACCAGGTACAGTCCAGTTTATACAAAAGACAACTTGGTTCTCACCAGTCAGTATACAGAGCTACTTCCTGTCCACTGATTTATGGGATCTACTATGATGCTGCTCACTTTGACCATGCTTTGGCCAGTAAGTTTTCTTTAAAGATCAGTCCCTGTAGTCTCAGATTTTCAGCACTTTCCAGATACTGTGGGAAATATATAATTTTACATAATTATTTTTTACTGAATTATTTTTAGAACTAGGT
Source organism: Ondatra zibethicus (assembly GCA_004026605.1). Lineage (NCBI taxonomy): Eukaryota > Metazoa > Chordata > Mammalia > Rodentia > Cricetidae > Ondatra > Ondatra zibethicus. The sequence goes on from PVIU01022292.1 coordinate 14,386, forward strand.
GGTGAATAAGCCCATTAATAAGGAAACTGGAGGCTATTATAGCATCTAATATTTTGTAAAACTTTCCATCATCCCGACTCTTAAGTCTATACATCTTTCTGGGAAGTAGTTTTATAGGCACGAAGGTTTCTGTTAGACAGTTTATCCCCTTACTTCCAGACAGATGTATCCACCTACCTCACACTCTGAACTTTCTTGAAAAAGTCCAGAATAGTCAAATTTAAATAACCTAAAAGCAAAGTCACTGATGATCTAGACTTCTTATGTACCCTTTCGAGGCTTAGGAGTTTATCCTGGAAAAATTCACCCCAAAGCTTAAAAGACACCCTTAGGATTTAAACTTTGTTTTACCTCTGGTAACATTTAATCATTTGAATGAGTTTCCTTACATATAGCCTTAGTCAAAGTGAGTATTATTAAGATGATAATGTCAGAAGTCACAGAAAGGAATTGAAGATGCAACTTAGATTTTGTTTTTAAAAGACCTCTTCAGTCTAAGGCAATCAACTTGGCTTTTCCTAAAATCCATGAAATAGTTTTAAATGTGGATTTTATTTCACCAGCGGTACTGCAAACAAGCTCAGTGGAGATTTCTTTGAGATAGAAGCATCTAGATGGCATGGGTATTAGAAAGTACTGATGTGCCCAGGGCAATGCAAAGTTGGGTGGAGTTGATCCTCCTCTGTGTCTTTATAACAAGCATTTCCACCTGATCAACATGACAAGAAACTTTTCTACCAGTGACTGATGACTTAGTATTACTACTTATAATTTAATCGGTGACATGATTTCTTGTTAAGCTACCACAGAAAACACACACACTCAATGAGTGAAAAAAAAAAGCTACCCTATTCCCATATCATGTCTACTAATAGATTTGAATTGACTTTTTAAGCAGGTTGAAGCAATTTAATACCTAAAACAATTTTCCCTCCTTGTCAGAAGATAAATTTATAGCAAATTTAGCAATAGATCTAATATAATTTGTTCATGATTCATATATAGAGGCAGCCTGTTTTCTGAAAACTAGAAAGAGAGCTTCCATTTGACTTGCAGAATAATATCTATTATACATGTTTTTAAGTGACTAAGACCCTAGGAATCATGGGTTTCTTTAGCAGCCATGGAAATTACATTAGTCACTGACCTAGTATTTTGTCGCCCCTTTGGGAAGCATCCAAAATTCCCTTTTGATATTGTTATGTTTTGATGATTGACTTTAAAAAATATTTTCACCATTTCATGAATCTCTTGCCTTTCTTTGTTTTTCCCAATTATTTCTTTGATACACTTAATAAAATATCCTCAAAGGAATCCAGCAGTGGTGGTATACCTTTATAATTCCAGTACACAAGATCTGAGGTAGGAGGATGACAAGTTTGAGGTCAGCCTGGGCTTCACAGTGAGAGCATTTAACAACAGCAAAAAACCAAAAACCAAAAAACAAACAAACAAACCAAAAAACTGAGTCTCAAAATAAAGGCATTTTCTATCACTGAGAATGCATTCCTAGACTTCCAGAGTGTTATTCCCTCATCTTTCTGTTTTTATTATCTTCTGTCAGGAGGTACAGAGTAAGCCCCAAGGCACCAGGAAATGTACTGAGTTTTGAACAAGCCCCTCCTTGCTCATTTGGCTGGTCCTCTGTTGCAAGGAGGAGGGCGTGCTTGTTTGTTCCGGCCACCCAGCTAGCTTAGCCCCGAAATAACCATATGGGAATTGCATTAATTAAATCACTGCTTGGTGCATTAGCTCTAACTTATCATTGGCTAACTCTTATATATTAATTTAACCCATCTCCATTAATCTGTGTATCACCACAAGGTCGTGGCCTACCAGCCAAGTTCCAGCACATCTATCTCCAGCGGCAGGTCCATGGTGTGTTCTCACTCTGCCCTTCTTTATCCAAGAATACAGTTCTGTCTTCCCTACCTACCCAAGTTCTGCCCTATCAACAGGCCCAAAGCAGTTTCTTTATTAACCAATGAAAGCAACACAAAGACAGAAGGACCTCCTACACCAGTTCTCCTATTAGAGCCTATGATGTTTAAGAGAACATCTGCCTTGTTACTTATTTGCCAAATGATTCTGCAACACTAATAATTGTCTCACTATCCAATAAATTGAGTTGCTGCTCAGGAAACCTCTAATGATCTATTTTCTGGTATCTCCTTACTGATTGATGTTATTTCTCCAGGTTTGTTGATTAAAATGTTTCTAAGTCAGACCATCAGAAACCTATGTTCCATTGGATTAAAGATTCTAAAATTTGAATAAAATAACAACAGCAAAACAAACACACAAAAAATCCCAATGCTCCATGTCAGCATTGCTGTGACAGAAGCCATAGATGCTCATCACTATTGTAATATATAAAGATATAGATCGATAATATTAAGGGGACTTTGGTTAGGGAAGGGTCAATTAACTATTGATAAAATAATTCAGATGTGCTTTATTTTTATTTTTGTTTTGTTTTTCAAGATAGGATATCTCTGTGTAGCCCTGGCTGTCCTGGAACTTGTTCTGTAGACCAGGTAGGCCTCAGACTCAGAGATCCATCAGACAAATTTTAAAAGTTGTATCTTTTTGTAAGAATCAACTCACTGCCCTAGGGATCCAGAAATAGAGAATTGAGATTGAGCCTCTTCAATGAAAGCTTCAATGGAAAATGGTTAAAAAAAAACATCAGAATGAAATTATGAATGGTAATTTAAATAAACAGGTAAAAATAATTTTACCTCCAGACTATCAGACAAAATACCCACCTTTGAGATGACTAGACAACTAACAGAAACATTGTATTGATAATATAGAAAATAAAAAGAAATAGAAAATGATGTTGACAGTTAACAAATGACACGTCAATAGGGGGAAGCCACAGGCAGAGTGGAACTCTTCAAATGAATTCAAAAGAGCAGGTAACATAAGCTGAATGTTAAACACTTCAAACAAGAAGGAGAAAGCACTAGACAAGCATGGGTGTGTAAACATGGACTGCACGTTCTTTTCTCAGCCACCCAACCCAAATAATCACACAAACAATACATTAATTACAACACTGTGTGGTCAATGGCTCAGGAGTATTCCTAGCTAGCCTTTATATCTTTAATTAACACATCTTTTTTATTAATCTGTGTATCATTATGAGGCTGTGGCTTACTCGTAAAGTTCTGGTAAATTTCTCCTTTGGCAGCTACATGGTGTCTCCCTGAGTCCACCTTTTTTCCTCCTCTATTCCCTGCCTTGCTATATTCTACCTTGCCATAGACCAAAGGAACCGTTTTATTAACCAATGGTAATAAAACATATTCACAGCATATAGAGGGGAATCCCACATCATGGGTGGTGTTGAATTTTATAATGAAGGGATGGTAAATTGTCTGAAAAAAATTTTAAAAAAATTCGGGAGCTCAACATTATAGAGTTCTAAAGAGCAGAAAATAGATTAAGTGTGAATAACAAACAAACCATATGCAATTAGGGGCAAGACTTTGACCACAACTTTCTTTAAAATTAGTTTGCTGATGGTTCAAATGGTTTGAAAGTGAGTGCAGATTTCTGTTGACGATACCTTCAAATCCCATAGATTTTGAGAGTGTAACATCTATAATGGGAATCCACATAGCACAGTGATGTACACCTGTTTATGTGAATAAAACACACATAGACCATTTACTTTTTTTACTGTTTGTAGCTGCTAGTTGGTGCAGTGACAGTATTGAGCATCTATGTGGGAGTTCAGAGGTCGATAAACACCAATCATTTACTATCTGTATCTTTAAGAAAATCTTTGGCAAATCCTGTAGGAAGTCTCACGAACTACAGATGGTAAAATTTTAATAGTAGTATTAAAAACAAAAAAAGAAGCAGACTTTGGAATCATAGAGTCCTAAGACTGAGAGCTCTTAACAGCTTGAGATTTCAAATTTGTGTAGCCTTGACACTTCAAGATTGAAAACTTCCTATTTTTAATAGTAAACTATTTTTAAAGAGTAATTTTGGATTCATAGCAAATTGAACAAGGGGTTTAATTTCCCATATACCACTCCATACACCTTGACTCCCAACACCTCTCTACAGAGTGGTACATCTGCTACCATTGATGAACGTACAGATTGACACATGATTTCCACTCCAAGTTCATATTCACATTAATATTTACTCTTGGTGCATATTTTACAGGTTTGGGCAAGTGATATGCTATTTTATTGTTTTGCCATAGAGCAATTTCAGTTCTGTCTTTTGTTCTTACTGTTCATTTGTTCTCCACTAGTCCCTGGATAAAATGCGTAAGTAAACAGAGGTGGAGGGATCACAGGTAATAAATGGATTGCTGCTTACTCCTATCAGTTCCCAGGAGTGTTTTGGTCCATTCTGTCCACTGTGGCAAAATGTCATAAACTGAGTAGTTTGTAAATAACAGAATGCTGTTTTCATGGTTTTTTTTTTCATTTTTCTTTCTTTGTTACAGTGCATGAGACCAAGGAGTTTAATTTCATTGAGTTATCAAAATCAGTGTCTGGTTAGAGTCTTTTCCTGGGTCATGCTTACTGTCTCTGGCTGTGTTCTAAGTGTGGAGGTGCAAAGGCACTTGCATGTGTCTCTTTTAGAAGACACAGATCCCATTTATGAGAACTCTGCTTTCCAGAGATAATCATTATAAAATGCCTTACCTCTTCATTGTTTAGTTTAGAATTTCAGCACAGTTATTTTGGAGGGAGACAGATATTCAGAGTATATAATCAGATTTATTTCAGTCTTTGAAGTTTATAATTATTTTATCAAAAAAAAAACAACGGGGGAATAATGGAGTGACATTCTAAGAGGTATTGAATATCAAGTTCCTCTGTCCTGTGCATCTTCAATTTAGCATCCAGGGATGCTAAACAACTGGGGATTTGGAATTAGATGGAATTTAACTCACATAGTATCTATTCAGGCCCTTCTCTGTAACCAAACACCCATTATTACCTGAATGTTCTTAAATGATTGATTAGCCTTGAGGAGCCTCAGATGGCTCAGCTGTATAAAATACTGGATAATATCTACATCAGCAAGGTATGAAGGGCATAAATACCGGCATAAATTGGAAGCGCTTGAAAAAGGTACCAGATTCATGGTAAGTAGTTTGTGAGCATTAGTTTTAACTCACATTACTATTTTATCATTAATATTTATTAGCACTAAACATACCAATGCTTTACTTGTCAGTCAATTGTTGAACAGTGGCAAACTCTTACATATTAAGATATGATATGGAATGGGGCCACACTGGCAGTTAAAAGCATTGACTTCACCCATGTGATGGAAAGTTTTCCAGGGTTAAAAACAGCTTTCTAGTTCATTTTGATACTTCCTTTTGAAGTTTCTCCTTTACCGGGTGTTTCATCTGGCCCTCAGGATGTCTTACCTTTGGGTATCTGGCTTTGGCATCACAACTCCACCCCTCAGAACCACATAGTTACCTTACTAGACTGGTCTTTGTTTTCTCCAGGACTCTTTCCCAGAAGCCATTGCATTGTATTCAGGGTTCCCTGAGGTTTAGCCATAATCCGCTTCCAGCTTCCTATCTTGTGGAATTAAATCCTGGGAAGTAAATGAACTGTTGAAGCTTTTAGGTCCATGCCAAAAAGTTATGATGGCTTTATACTTTCCTGTTTATTATTATATCAGAATACTCAGAAGCAGCAAATGAAATGCCATGCAAGCCACTCACGTAGTTTGGTGTTTCTAGAAAGCTCAGTGGAAAAAAAAAATAAATGAAGCAGTTGAAAGCAATTTTGATGATATATGTTATGTTACTCAAAATATCTAAAATCATTTCTCATGTAGGCAATGTAAAACTTAAGCTTTTATACAAACCCTTTAAAACCAGGCTATCTCTGGTTCTCCTGGCACTTCCAAGTTGATAACAGCTGTGCTAAGTTACCACGCCTGCACAGTGTCTGGCAGCCCCGAAGCATAGCTGCTAATCTGTGTTTCTTAATCGAACAGTCTGTCTTGAATAGAAATAAAAATACCAGATTTATTTTATTAGGTTATGAAAAATTATCAGTCTTAAAAGGGTGCTCAATCTGGAAATTCTGCTTTCTTAAGGAAATGTTTTAGATTACACAGAGCCAAAGTAAAATAATATAATAATAACTACGATCTATGTATTGAGTGACCATGATAGGGACATCGACTACACAGTTTGCTTAAGACTTGGAGGAATCCCATGGGTGGTTGCAGTTGTGTTCCAATTTTGTTTTCTAGCTGAGGGGAATGAAAGTGTGAGAGGTTTTGCAATTTGCTGCGATGATACTATTGCCTAATTTTGCGGGAGTGGAATGTTAAACTTATGTCTTATTAACTGCAGTTCCCAAGTACATTCTGTGAAAAGAGTGCAAAAATATCAAAACATTTCCTTTTTGGCCTAGAGTAGTAGGGGAACTCTATCAACCATTGATATTGAGGAATGTGGGGATACTGAAGCGAGAAACAATATATCTTACACACTGAGTTTCCATCTACTTTTTAAATTGCAGTTCTGGAGATCACACCCAAAAGGCTCTATCATGTTTTTCATATGTGGCTTTTTGCCTTAAAATATTTGCCAAAGTCCCATGTGATCTCTCAGTAGGCAGAGGCACTTGCCACCAAGGCAGGGGCCACTAAGGTCCCCTGATATATCTCAGTAGGTATAACCACTTGTCACAAAAGCAGGGGCCTAAATTCATCTCCTAGGATTCACATAGTGGAAGGAAAAAAATAAACTGACTTTGCAATTTGTTCTCTGATCACCACAGGTGCACTATAGCATGTGTGGTTGCCAACACATGAGTAAATAAATGAATAAATAACTGTAAAAAATTAAAAAGTTCAGCGTGCTGGTTAGTAAGTAGAATACTGCCTGTGGCCTCTTCTACAACAAAACAAAAAACAAAAACAAACAAATAAGCAACTGTAATTAAGGAATTTAATTGTTCCTTAGTTAAACTTAGAATGCCTTAATAAATAAAGCTTATTAGTATATACTGGAGTATCCCAATATTAATGGATTCTAGATTCTAGAAAGGGAATAGTATGAGACTACTAAGTCCCATACTTTATGCATATTTCATGTTTGCCACTTAACAATTATAATGTATATTACTAAAAGGTTTATTCAGTATAGATAGATAACTGTATGTTGCTTTTAGTTGGTATTTCAAGCATATTAAATGGCTAAAATGCCTATGTCCTTTCTATCAACACCCACTTAATGTTAATGCTTTCTGAAACACTAATAGAATAGTAATAACTACCTCCCATTAGAAATAATTTATAGTAACCCCTACAGTTAGATGTTGACATTTGAAATAAAATATGCTAATGCCTCCATTGTCCAATTTATACAGAAAAAAAAGAGAGCCAAATGTGGATGGTCTGTTTTGCTATCTGAAACTGTCACTTTTGAACTGGACACAATTCCGATCCTAGAGTATCGACCATGAAAGTGTGTCAGTTTTGTTACTTGAACCCTTCTGTCTTCTTCCTTCCTCTGCTTGACAATCACATCAATGTCACAAAGACAGATGCGATAGTATCCATTTTTACACAAACATAGATTCCTTGATGAGAATTAATAATGGGCAAAAGTAGAATAAACTGCGTAGAATTATTCATTGTCATCACCAAACAGAAAAGCATAACCATTGAAACTAGGAAAACAAAGACAGATTATAAACCACAAAGTGACTAAGGACTTACAAGACAAGGGAGAATAGGAGGGGCCCATCCAGTAGAAGTGAAAAAGGGAGTAAGAGATGACACTGAAGTCCTGGAAAATGAACTCATAAGAAAGCCATGCACAAAACACTCAAATAGGGGGAATTTGTGTAGATATGACAAAATAAGAACCCCTGTTATCTTATATAGTATATAGAGAAAGAAGTAAACTAATTGAAGACAAAACTGGAAAAGTGAGGGTAAGGAAGGGTAAGGTCTAGTGGGTAAAGACACTAACTGTGCTAGCCTGCTGACTTAAATTCAATCCCTGGAACACATTTAAAATCTGGATGCAGTGATGCGTATTTGTAGTCCCAGTACTCCTCAGGCAAAAGGAGAGTCAGAAATAGGAGAAAAACTTAGAAGCTAAAGGACCAGCTAGCCTGGCATATACAGTGCAGCCTAGTATATATAGTAATTGCAGAAACAGAGAAACGCTGCCTGAATAAAGGAAAAGAATCAGAGAGGCTAACTCCCGAAAGTTTTTCTCTGACTGCCACACAAGTCATGGAATGCCCGTGTAAGCGCAACACCCGCCACCCACGCACACAGGCACTCATGCCTGCGTATAGGTCTGTCTGGGAGAGTTTCAGAATCAAAAGTTGTTAGTGCCCCAATAACCATCTTATGTGCAAGGGGCTGAAATCCAAAGATGTAAAGCATGTGACTACTGGCTGGCAATCTGAAGAACATGTTTGCAAGAGGATAGACCAACTAACGTAAGAGGGCAGTGACACAAGACAAGGCACAGCCCAGAGGTACACACGGTGTGGGGACACAGATTATAATCCCGGCTTTAGACCTTTTCGAACAGATTCATGAAAACATTACTTGGTACACACAAGAAAGTCAATTCCACTTATTTGGATCGGAAAAAAAATAAGTCAGCATTTTTATTATCTGAACAATACTCATTGTTGTTCACAGTGTTAGGAATAATGATGGAAATGAAAAAGACATGGAGCAACGACTTTCAGGTATTGGGTTGCTCTGTGTTGGTACCAGGGAAAGGTCTGTGACAAAAAACTCACATTTTACCTATCTCAAACACTAATTAATTTTGAGTTAATTTATTCCAAAAGTGTTTTTAAGAGTTTCATGTTCCCCTGAGTGAGCTAGTTGGCTACTTAAAACTACAGTTTAGAAGCTGATATTATGAGGGGGATAGTTAACTGTGACTATTAATCATAATGTATTTAAATGTTAAGGGGTATTAATGAGCACTGAGTTATGAATCAATATTCTAATTATAACTGAAAAAGGACACTCCTTTCTATTGTTATTTTTAACATTCAATATTCAGCATCTTTTATTTTATTATTTTTTGTTGTGCATTTGTATATGTGTAGTAGGTCAAGTACATACTGTAGGGATAGGCAAGAGACTGACTTGGGTTACATTTGTTCTATCTTCTATTCTAGCTCTAGATACTTTACTTTTTTGAGATGTGGCCTCACACTGAATTTAGAGCTCTGTGCTTCAGGTAAACTAACTGGTCAGCAAGTACTCAGCTATACTGTCTCTGTAGTCACAGCTCTGGGGTAATAGGCATACATTATCATGTGCAGCCTTTCTGTGGGTGTTGGGACTTTGAGGTCTTCCTGAATGCAGGGAGGGCACTTTACCAACATAGCCAACTTCTTAACCTCTACTCATAATGCTTTCTCTATGATATCATGTTGGCATTCAAAGTCTAATGATTTCATAAAATTCCATAGCAAATATTTCTCAATAGCTGTGTTATCAATATTTTGGCAAGGGTAAAGATTTTCTATAGGCTGTGTCCTGTGTATTCTCAGAGGTTTATTCTCTATTCTACAATGACAGTAGAACTCACTTGCAATTGGGAAAATCTAGTACTCCCATCAAAACCAATCAAAATTAAAATACCCTTTTACGCGAGACCTGTACCAATTAGATAAATCATGTATTTCACCACTAATTATCAAATTTTTAAAGTGAACAACTCTAAATAAAGTAATGTAAGTCCAAATAAGTTGACATTACCTAGGGCAAAATTATGAATACATATCCATATTTCTTAGGTTGTTTGTTTATTTTACTCCTCAAAAATATACTCAATTATTAATTTCCACATAATGGCAACAAGCTTCCATTTGTATTTATACATCTTTTTACTTTATCTAAAGTACTGGGAACATTTAGGTTTCTCATCTTACTCAAAACCCAAATGTCTTACTTAATAACCTTGAGACATCTACACGTGTTTTATAATCCCACATTCAAATGGGTTTTCTTAAACTTCAAAATTCATATGACTGTGTAATCCTTATCACCTCTAACACTTACAGCACAAGCCCATTTGTGGACACTAACTATTCTCCTTCATCTGGGTAGAGAAAGGGAGCAAGATTTTATATTTCCTCTATGCTTTGGCCTTTTTAAAAAATTGCATAATCATTCATCCAAAAGCATCCTACAAAACACGAATATGTTCTTCAAATATAAATTATATATAAATTATTCCTGAGCAAAAAATAAACTGATTCAATTAGGACAAAATGTGATATAGAGAGAATAATTGCTTGAACTAAAGGGAATTTCCCTTTTCTATACAACCTACTTTATTAATATTGGAAGGAAAGGAGAGAAATAACCTGAAAGCTAAGGACAAACCAAGCAGGTAGCATGGGGCACTGAAAAGAGCAGCTTCTAACACCAAATCTATTGATATCTAGGGATGAATGAGCACTTACTTAAATTTTCTTTATTTCTATGTATTTGGACGGAATGGGACATTTGCTACCACCAACTTTCTTAGTTGACTTAGCAATTAGCCTAACCATGGCTAGCACTTGCTGGTGGTATCTATATGCTCTCCTTCTGCTCAGTAAGCTCTTCTTTATCTTCTCTATAAACATTAATGGCGACCCACTGATGTGGGTATTAATATCACCTCTAAATCACATAAATGAGAAGCAGAAGCAGAAGAAATTACACTTCCTGAAGAGTTTCCAATTTAGCCCACTGACTCCAAAAAAGGGATTCTTGAACGTCGAAAAAACTGCTTTCTGAATAGGTGGTTAGTATGTGAAAAATGAGAAAAATAATAATCAACTTACATAAGTACATGTGGAGACTCAGTGAAGGTGACAGGAAACTGTCTCATGAGCAGTTAGGCCAAATTCACCACCGGTGGTTCCCATGCCTGCCAATTCTCTCTCCTTACTTTCCCGTCTCCTTTGAGCCCTGCCTGGTTCAGGTCTTCACATATTATTTAACCTAGTTATAAATTAGTCTTCATATTCTGTCAGAGATTTCTGAGACATAATTTGATCATTCTGGTACCGTGCTTTAATGTCCTTCAAGAGTTTCTGTCCACTACAGGGATACATTTAGACACCTCTTCATTTAGGAGACTGTAGTTAATAATCAGAAAATTCAATATCCTTAGGCCCAGTAATTCAACAGTCAGCCATCTCCCTAGATAACCGATTGTTAAATTCACAAGTAGACACTTAGAAATGCACAAGGTTGCAACTTTGGTTAAAGCAAACCATAATAAACATCCAAAAGACCTCTTTGCCAAAGCAATAAACAGAGAAAAAGGTGTGTTGTTTCAGGAAGGAAGAACTATGTATCATTTACTTTTTATCTCTGAAAACAAAACTTACAGATTTAATTAGATAGAAGCCAATCTTTCAAAGGAAGTGTGCACTGCCAACAAAGCTAATATTAGCATGCCTTTCTGTAGTCATGTTATTTTCCATGAGAACTCAGTCTCTGAACGTTTTCAGGCGTATCTGTTGCTGTTTCTAAGTTAAGCTGCCATGTTGTGCCATAAATCATGCATTTCCTCCTATCAGAAATTTTACAGACTTTGCTTGATGTTAATCTAATCTCTCCCTGACTATAACTATCTCTTAGTAACCAACAGTTTACATTTTGTTCCTATGAGTTTCACTTCATCACATATGAAACCATATGGCAATTGTCTTTCTGAGTCTGGTTTACTTTACATGAGAGCACACAATATAGCTTATCCATGCTATTGCAAGTGATGGAATCCCCTTCTGGTTTGAGGTCGGATAGTATTCTATTGAGCAAATATTAACATTTCATTTTAGCACAGCATTTTGTTTTACTTATTTGGCGTTTAATATTTATTTTTATTTTACATTTATGTGTGTTTTACCTCTGTGAATATATGTGTACCACATGGTGCCTAGTGTCCACATAGGACTGAAAAGGATATCAGATCTTCTGGAATTAGAATAATATACAGTTGTCAGACACTATGTGAGTGCTTGGAACTAGACCACATCTTTTTAAAGATGGTCAAGTGCTTTTACCTTCTCAACCAATCCTCCAGCCTCATTGTAGGATTTTAGATGGATGTATTGTTGGGTTTACATAAAATAGAAAATTTTCAAAGTAAAATATCAAAAAGATAAATTATATGTATATATTAATTATGATATCCATATGTAATCTATAAATTGATAAGTCTTGTTGTATACTGTTCAGCATTACATAGATATAGAGTTAATGTAATGATAAATGGATAATGATTAACTATAGTGATGAGGGAAAAAAGTAAATGAAGAAATGAAGGCTTGTGTGCCCATTTTCTTTAAGTATATTTCAATTCAGCTTTCTAAGATGGGTTTCAGGAACCTATAATTTCTCATGTTGTATTAAAATGAATTACTTACTTTCCCATATAATATCTTGCCTTAGTCATCTCATAAGTCTGCATTACATAATATACATATCAAAAAATATGACTTCCCTGAATAAGTGAACAGTTTCCTTCTAAAATGCACTATTTCTAGATGAGTAATGCAAAAACTATTATTTGTGGGTGACTATTAGCATTTTAATACTGAGTCGCTTTCCTGAACATATCCTGCCTGGGTGATTATAAAGTTCCCTGTCCAAAAATTTTTAGAGCTGGCCACATTAGGTTCATTCTTCCCACAAAGGAAAGGGGGTCCTTGCACCTCTTCACATTTATCTACCTGTCAGACATTTGCTGAAAAATGATAAATTAAACAAACCTATAAGAGTGAAGAGTCTGTGATGTCAGGGTAGGAGGCCCTGTTTCTCCAGGTTTCTAGGCGTAGAGTACCTATAAAAACTTCCAATTCAGACTCTGTGAGTTCCTATGTCCAGGTCAGTTGTTTTTGTAGGTTTTCTTGTGATGTCCTTGACCCCTCTAGCTCCTACAATGCTTTCTACCTCTCTTCAGCAGGATTCCCTGAGCTTGGCCTATTGTTTGAGTGTGGGTTCTGCATCTGTTTCCATTAGTTACTAGATGAAGTAACTAGAAGAATCAGGGTAGTCAATGCTCTAGTTGTTGGAATATTAACACTGGGAGCAGGGGCTATCATTAATGCTTTGACTGACTCCTGGGAACCTACTCCTTATACTGGACTGCCTTGCTTAGTCTTACTACAACTTGATATGCTATGCTTTGGTGATACCCCTGGTAAACAAGCCTGCTCCTTTCTGAACAGAAAAAGGAGGAGTGGATTGGAGAGGGGGAAGAGATGTGGGAGGTGAGAAAAGGAGAGGAGGGAAGGGAAATGTGGTCAGGACGTAAAAAAAATGGAAAAAACAAAAGCAAACAAAAAAAAACATACTCTCCAATTCAGAGGTGATTTTAAAGCTGTCACATTTAAAAAGGCAATGACTCATATATCTTCAGAAGAGCTGACTCATTTGTCATCAAAACAACCAAATGAGAAGTTCATTTCTCTGTTATATTAAGTATATTACCTTTTACTCTTTTCTAGAGGGTAGAATGCATTACATTTCCTTTCTCATTTGAAGGTATGTAGTTTTGAAACATATTTTACTTTGTGTGTGTGTGTGTGTATATGTAGGTAGGTACAATGTTCATGTACATGAAAGGAGGCCATGGATGACTCCAGGTGTTTTCCTCTATTTCTGCCCACCTTCCTTTTTGACATGGGTTCTCTCATACAATATGGAACTCACTGATTCAGCTTCACTATGATGACTAGGGGATTAGGGTTTTTTCTCCTATATAATAAATTATTTAAAAAATAATTAAAATTTTAACTTTTGTTTAAAAATATCTGCACTATTACTTTGATTACTGTGTTTTTATAATTTCTACCCTTCTTTTTTACTCATCAAATCCTCTGGGGCCTGTCCTTCCTTATAGATAAATGTAACTCCACATCAAATAAGCTTCTCTTAGCAGCAGACAGAGAACTTTAAAGAAATCCACAGCCACTCAAAATGCAGAGAACAACTGAGTGAAGAAGGGTGCCAAATCCTAACTGCTACATCTACAACCAGCGACCTACACTGAAAGCTCAGGAAACATTGTGGAAAAGGGGATGGAAGAATTGTGAAGACCAGGAATACTCTGCTGCAATCTCTCTCTCTCTCTCTCTCTCTCTCTCTCTCTCTCTCTCTGTCTCTCTGTCTCTGTCTCTCTCTCCATATGTATGGACAGGATCTCCCTATGTAGGCCTGGATGCCACAGAGCTTTCTATGTAGACTAAACTGTCCTTGGATGCAAAGATCTGGCATCTTAATGCTATTAGGATTAAGGAAATGCACCACCCCCCTCAGTTTTTTACATGGGTGGTGGGGTTGGAACTCAGGTCTTCATGCTTGCAAGCAAGTCCTTTATGAAAGGAGGCATTTTCCCAGCCCCAAGTTATATATTTTTGGCATTTCATCTTTTTAACATTTTCAGAAACAACAAAAGTTGGATTGAGTGCTCTTTTAATAGACAACTGATCTAATGTGAAATATTATATTAAACAAATAACAAGCATCAATTTACATTTTCACATTTAAGATTAAATATGCCACTCACATTCACGAAATCATAAAACAACTGCATTCTAATCTCTCAGTATTTACAAACATTATAACATGATGCTATTAATCTAACATCAAAGCCTGTTATCTGCATATAAAACCATTACCAGAATCATGGACTGCTCATTGCCTCCAGAGCTCATCTTTGTTGTTGAGGACACCTCCTTTAGTACAACTTCCACAATCTTTAATTCATGTGTGTAACAATTAAAAAACTTGACTTAGTTTTTCCCTGAAATTCATAAGATGCCAGGTACCAGTTCTCTACCACAAAATCTTCTGATGATATTTCTTGTCACTTGATGGAAAGCAGAGTTCACAGTGTGGTACCCAGGGTCCTACATACATTGCTTCACTTTTCTACCTTCCCCTCTCTAATCCCAGCCCCAACTCTGGTTTCTAATTTTTTATTCAGAGAACATTCTTTTCTTTATCCCCATTCACTTTGTACCTGCTTCTTTTACTGGAACATAATGAGTTCCATCTTTTCTTAAAGAACTTTGGCACAAATTTACATATCCAATGAGAACTCTTCACATAGCATCATCTGAATTTAAAATACTATACCTTGTAGCTTAATTAAAGGAGGTTCATGGAAGCCCATAATAAAGGATAATAAATGTTTATTGGAGAACACTCACAGTAAGAAAGCACTTCATTCCTCTGCTCTGTGGGAGTTGGGAGCTGTGAAATGAACTCCCACAACCAACCAAGGGAAATGAAAA
>PVIU01022293.1:0-29608 GCA_004026605.1 Ondatra zibethicus
CATAAACAGGCCCTAAGCAATTGCTTCCTGGGTCATCCTCAGGTCATGATTCTAAAGGCTGGTGGACATCACACCAGGTGTGCCACCAGGAACAAGAGGGGCGAGAACAGCCCTTCCTCTAGGAGGTGGAGCTGTGCACAAGTCTACCCTAGGGATGCCAGGTGAGGCCGCCCATCTCTCGGTTGTTTTGTTTCTCATATTAACAAGCCAAGCTTGGGAGACAGAAACACTCATCTCAAAACTTTCTAAAGTGCTTCTAGGAAGACCCCAAGAACCCAAAGCTCAGAAGTGAAGAGAGAAAGTGCCTAGAAGACTACAGAGAATGATCAGGGCCTAGGTCACTCTTGAGAATCCCTAAACCCTTTGAGATGCAGTTCCCTCTACTGTGTAAAGGGACTGTGCAACCAACCCATCAGGCTGGCTCTGGGACTCCACAGGGCAAGTTCTGTAAAGGTCGCTTGCAGTGCTGAGTGTGACCACCACTCAAGATTGAGGCACTTGCTGTGTAAAGCTGTTTCTATGAAGAAAATTGGCAAAGGGCAGAAACCATAGCTCAGAGGCACGGCATTGGCCCAGCATGTGCATGGCCCTTTGCTAGATTCCCAGCACCATGAAAGAGGACTCAGACTGCAAACACTGCGGCTCACAGGCTCAGTCAGAACTACAGGTCCACTGGTCCAGCACAGCCTGTCCTGTTCTAGAGCTCACATCCTCCACTTCAGCCCCCATGCTTTCAGGGTCATTCTTGAGAAGCACAGGGTGGATCCAGACGTGGAGTCAGCAACAGGATTTCAATCTTGCCCACTTTGATGTCCCTCTGACAGTCATTGGTGCACTGAGATTTGATGTGGGCCATTGAAGGGAGTTAGGGCACATTCACACTGGGTGACCTGTGTCCTAGTTCTGAAGATCTGCCTCAGGGGCAGCAGTGACATCTTAAGGAAAGTGATGGGTTTTCAGGCAACCGCATCTAATGACATGGGCAGAAACCACCTATCAAGCAAGTCTCCCTTGTTAGTCATGAGATGATGAACCGCATGCTAGGCAGTCTCAGTATCCTTCCAGGACCTCTCGACCTCATGCACTGAGTGCCTGGGCTGCACCATGGCCATCACACCCAGTCCCCGGCCCACGTGCTCTGTGTCCTCCATCCCACCCGGCTCACCTTCTCCTGCAGGACCGTTGAGTTCCCACACCGTCCTCAAGGAAGCTGGCTGCACGGCCACTCCTGCAAACCCTGAGCATAGAAGCTGGAGGGGTGGGGCCAGGGCAACAGGTTTCAGTCTGAAGAACAGAGGAAACAGCTCTGTGCTGTGGTTGAACCTTCAGCTTAGGGCTAGGTGAAATTCTTCCTTTCATACTTGCTGTGAGATCGAAACACAGCCAGTGATTATGTTTGATGGCGCTGGCTCTGAAGACCCCGTTCAGGGGTCTACATGCAGCCTAGGACACTTTATCATCTGCTGCAGGACTGCATGCTGCTCTTTGCAGAAGTGTGACCCTGATCTCCAAACCAAGAGGACTGCTACCAACTGACAGGGCTCAGATGAGTGCCCACCAGCCCTAGCCACACTTGAGGTTCACTCTGATCTGAACAGTAACCTCCTGAAAGGTCATCCTCCATGCTCAGGTAGCTCCTAATCAATGATTGTCAGCATGGAGATAGAAAGGCACTTCCTTTAGTGCCCATTTGAGACAGGGCCAGAGTTGCACCTAAGCTCCCAAGCTCCAACTGAGCTGACTCTCTAGGTCTTCCTGGCACTAACAACAGCCCAGTGTCTTCTATTTACTTCAGTGGCCTAAAGTGTTGGTCCTAGAAGCCATCATCAGCCCATTGTGCACCCACGCATCTCCGTGTAACTATCTGTCACATGGGTTAGGATGTGTACTCATCCTAGGAACTCCAGAGCGGAGGGCTCAGTTTGGGGGATGGTCCAGGCTTAACTTTTACTCAGGTTGTGGAACCTGAGGCAGTCCAGGGGGACGCTAGTGATTACATCTTGCAGTGTAATTGCTTTAGTCTTTGAGAAGCTGGTTCTGTTGGTGGGTTACCTAAATTTCTACACAGCAACTAGCTTGATGTGCTTGTTTATTTATGGTAACTGTACCCAGACGTAGAGCAGCCAGAAGGCTATGTGTGTGGCTGTCCCTGGATAGATAGGAACAAAAGCTTTATTCACCCCAGATAGGGCAATCACAGCTCTTAGTGAAGCAGTAAGTTTATCAGGGTCCCTTACAGGAGGATGGGCAAGGACTGACCTACAGGAGTATAGATGACTCAAAGGCAGTTGCCTCACTGAAAAAGCCCATCCAATCATGCTGCTGCTTTCTTGATTCACGAAAGCTGCATTCCTGAGGCTCTCTGAAAGTTTTTTCATCAATCCCTCAGAAAAGTTTGCTCTTTCCAGTGAGTATTGTGGCCAGCACAACCTTGAGTGGACCTCCAGGAGTCTTGTCAGTTTCAGGATCTTGCTGTGTCTTGTAAGTTGTTTCCTTGTTGTTTGTTTGTTTTACTTCCTAGGTCTTATGAGCATCCTTCCTCCTTCTCTATGGAAATGTTTCAATTCAGAGGAAATTGTTACATCACAGAGGTTAAAAACTCTGACAAGAACAGGAGCCAGGCTAAGGGAAAAGGAGAACTCACTCTTGTGCAAGAACTTGCTCTTGGGAGAACATTCTCAGGTCCCAGAGCTACCTTAGTACTTTCTGGGGACACACTCCCAGTGACTTAAGAATCCTCCATGGCAGTCTACTCCCCTCGTTTATTAACAGTTTGCAGGCGCCTTTTTGTTGTTCTTACCCTCGTGGCCCTCGCATTCTGCCCTCCCTCTCAATGAAGCCGTCTGCTTTCTCTAAGCCCCTCTAGTATCACATCTTCTTGCTGTGTGTGATACAGAGTTTGATTAGAGTTGCTTGCATGAGCATGGGTTATCTTAAGGAGCGTTGGCATCTTATCATTGCTACACCACTGAAGAAAATGGTACCCTCTTTTCTAGCCATCTCTTACTGCCATTAGTTCTTCAGAGAGAGGTGGGGATGAAATGATGAGCACAGCCTTGCTCTTCTTCTGTGCAGTGAATTCATGAGTACAAAGGCCATATAATGTCCAAAAGCCTTTTTTATTTTTTTCCCATCCTCTGGTACTTATATTCTTTCTGCCTCATTCCATGAGCCTTGGAAGAGATGATGTAGTTATTCCATTTAGGGCCACAAATTCCATCATCACTCATTCTTGATGACCAGCAATGGATGCACACATTAACTGTTGTCACGGAAAATAGAAACTTCTCTGCCTGAGGCCGAGATAAACACTGAGTGGTGGATATAAACATGAGTATTTAGAAGACAGCTTGGCAACAGGACCATTTAGGAAAACCATAGCAGAAAGCTTCCCCCAAGGCCTGTGACCTTGTGTGCCAGGTTCCTGGCCAGGTAAGCAGTACCTGGCGTAGGTTCTCTCATATGGAGTGGGCCTCAAACCCAAGGAGAAAGCGTTCGGTGGTCCTGATAACAGTCATGCCGCTTTCACATGGGAAGGCACACTTTGCCTGGCAGGTCATTACTGTGGATTGCAGGATCCATAGAAGGCTTTATCTCTTAAATGTACCATTGCCTTTTAACATCTTCACTCCAAGGACCAAACTTCCAATGAATAAACCTTTGGGAGACATTTAAATCATAGCCAAGCCATAGAAGCATCTAAATAGATGCTCAAACTGTATTTCTTTTGGTTGAAGTTATCGTCTCTGTGTGTGTGAGTGTGTGATGTGTGTGTGTGTGGTGTGTGTGTATGTGTGTGTGGTATGTGTGTGATGTGTGTGTGGTGTGTGTATGTGTGGTGTGTGAGTGTGTGTTTGTGTGGTATGTATTCTGTGGTGTGTGTGATGTGTATGTGTATGTGTGGTGTGTGAGTGTGTGTTTGTGTGGTATGTATTCTGTGGTGTATGTGATGTGTATGTGTATGTGTGGTGTGTATGTGTGTGTATGTGTGGTGTGTTTGAGTGTGTATGTGTGGTATGTATGTATGTTTGTAGTGTGTATGATGTGTGTGTATGTGTGTGGGGTATGTATATATGTGTAGTGTGTGTATGTGTGGTGTATGTGTGTGTGTGATGTGTATGTGTGATGTGTGTGTATGTGATTGTGTGGTGTGTGATGTATGTATGTGTGGTGTATGTGTGGTGTGTGTATGTATGGTGTGTGTGTGGTGTGTATGTATGTATGGTGTGTGTGTATGTGTGTGTGTGATGTGTATGTGATGTGTGTGTTTTGTGTATGTGTGATGTGTGTATGTGTGTGTGGTGTGTGATGTGTGTATGTGTGGTGTATGTGTGGTGTGTGTATGTATGGTGTGTGTATGTGTATATGTGATGTGTATGTGTTGTGTGTGTATGTGTGTGTGTGGTGTATGTGTGTGTGTGTGGTGTGTGTGTGTAGTATGTGCATGTGGTGTATGTATATGTGTAGTGTGTATGTGTGGTGTGTGTGTGGTGTATGTGTGTGTGTGTGTGTGGTGTATGTGTGTGTGGTGTGTATATGTGTGTGGTGTATGTGTGTGTGATGTGTGTGTTGTGTGTGTGTTGTGTGTATGTGTGTGTGTGTGGTGTGTGTGTGTCCATGAGTGAGCCTGCCATTGCTGAGTCAGAGCAGTTGGTGTATTTCATTGTTTAGCTTCTGTTGACCTTTATAAAGGGATCACAGATTCATAAAAAATGTTTATCAAGATCTTTTTATTAATAGGTACTTTTCTTGATAAGCAATTTGATAGCAGTTTTTCCCATCATTAGTGAAATGCTTAAGAAACTGAAATAATTCCAACAAGGACACAGAACCAACATAGAGATCTCAGCCAGTCTTCTGCATTGTAACACAAACCTGTAGGAAAGATGTCAGCCAACAGTACCGTCCACTACAGCCAGAAACAAACAAGCAAATAAAAATGGAATAAACACAACCAAGTTAAACTGGATCCTTGATCAGAGAGGTGAAAGACCTTGCCAAAAAACCATTTAAGGTAGTGAAGATATTGAAGGAGATCCCCAAGCCCTGTGTGTGAGGGCACATGCGCACACAGAGGGGGCTTCCTCTAGGATCCTGGATTAGGTGCCAATAGCACCAAACACCTGTTTTCCCAGAGATCCTTTATTAAGCAGGGAAGAAAAGTTAAAGTGGCTGCTCTCCGACTCAGGCAGGAAACAGCAGCAAATGACCTTGCAGGTGTGATTTGTTAAGAGGAGAAAAGGGGAGGGGTCTGTGATTGAATGGACTAGGGTGTGGTGGTAAAGGAGAGAGGGGACGAGGGAGAAGGGACAGGGGTGGGGACAAAGGACTGCCTCTGGATAGGGGGGAGACTACGCAGCACATAGAAAATGGCCATTTATAAAGGTAAAGGGAGAACCCCCATGTTAGGATGAGGTGTTTAATTTTGATTGGACATGTTAATTGGGTGAGTCAAAGGGGGACTTTTGGTTGTTGGAGGAAGTACTTGATAGTGGACCTTGGTAGTAGCCTCAGGGGGAGGAAGTGACCAAATAAGGGAATAGACCTTGGTGGGTGGCTTCAGGAATGCGATCTAATGGTTTTTAGCAAAGCAGAGGGAAATGGGAAGAAGGAAGAACAAGGCCTATGGGAGCCACATGCTCAAGTGGGTCAGTGTCCCTGCAGCTGTTAGAGAGCTTGCTAAAGATGGAAAGATCTCCCATGCGCATAGGTTGGCAGAGTTAACACTGTAAAAACTGCAACATTGTTGAAAGAAATCTACAAAACTACAATCACCATCAAAATCCTAACGACACTGGGTAGAGGTGTCCCTCACCTTTAATCCCAGCACTCTGGAGGCAGAGACAGGTGGGTTTCTCAGTTCGAGGCCAGCCTGGTCTACAGAGTGAGCTCCAGGACAGCCAGGGCTGTCGCGCCCCATCGGCCAGCAGAAAGGACGCAGACACCAGGATTCTTCTCTATCACGCTTTATTAAGGCGCTTCCTTACAGCTGAGGACAGGAGACCCAGCTCACCGAGACCGGCGAGCTTATATAGTAAAATTCTCTCGTCTCTGAGGTGTCATTCAGCAATTGGTCAGCTCATGGCGCCAGATTGACAGGTCGTCAGGGATAGGCTAGATCTGACATCGCCTGTTCGGGAGAGGCGCAGGCGCAAAGCACTTATTTACGGGCAACTGGAGCACGGATCGGCGGCCACCTCTGCGTGTGGTCGCCAACAATGTTGCAGCCCGCAACACAGGGCTACACGGGGAAACCCTGTCTCAAAAAACCAAACAACAACAAATTCTAATGGCATTCTCCACAGAACTAGGGAAAAAGGGAAAAACTTTCTATGGGAGCAGAAAAGATGATGAAGCCAAAAGAGCAATGTTGAAGACACCACAGAACTGATTTCAAACCATACTACAGAGCCACAGCCATGAAAACAGTGCGGTACTGTCACAAAAACAGACATGAAGATTATGAGTTACAGCAGAGGACCTAGAAATAAACTACACAGCTACGGGCACCTAATATTTTGAAAAAGGTGTCAAAAACACAAATTAGCAAAAAGCCACTTCAGCAAACATAGACAAACTGCATATCCACACACAGAAGAATGGCGTGAGGTACTTAACGCTCACCCCGTAACAGATTACAAAATGAGCCGGGCGGGGTGGCGCACGTCTTTAATCCCAGCACTTGGGAGACAGAGGCAGGAGGATCTCTGTGAGTTCAAGGTCAGCCTGGTCGACAAGAGCTAGTTCCAGGACAGGCTCCAAAGCTGGAGAGAAACCCTGTCTCAAAAAAAAAATTACAAATGGATCGAAGGCAGTGAGAGGGCTAAAGCCTGGAAACTGTAGAGAAAAGCTGAGCTTCAAGATGGCGGTGTAGGCAAGAACGCCGGAAAGGGCTCACAGCGCAGATGTAACCCAGGAGTCCCTGCAAGTGCGAGGAGCAATCAGAAGAGTTAAGAGGCAGCATACAGAATGGGAAATAAGGCTGAGCTACACTCAGATGGGGTTAATATCTAGAATAGATAGAGAACTGGGCCATCTGATTATCTTCTGATGCTGAGAGTATCTGGCAAAACCACACACCCGTGTACAAACCACTGAAGATGGATTGATGGGGTTTGGTAGTGTTTGCCACACAGTATCTCATCACAAACTACTTCCAAACCCCAGGGCTCAATCCCGAGTTTATTGCACTGGTGTCTGGTTTGGTTGGGTTTTTAACAGAGTGAGCTGGGCTCAGCCCAGCAGCTCTAGGCTTCTGTGGTTCTGTGGAACATAATAAGAAGAGAATTAATAGCGTCTATACCTATATTTATAACTCTATATCCTGACTCCATGTTTTCTATGGACCTAGATCTAGTATCTGATCTATACTGAATGTCCAGTGTGCCCATGGGTTCGGCAGCCGTGAACTCAGTCAAATGCAGATAAAATGTGGTCAGGCCTACAAGGCTTGGTCTGTCCTGAGCATGCACGGTCATTGTTTCTTGCGGTTATTCTCTGGCCAGCACAGTGTGGCAGCTATTGACATAACCAGCACACTGTGCTGTTACTGTGAGTGACTGTTTGCAGGTTACATGCAAATTCAGGGCCAGTTGGTATAACGGCCTTGAAGAGCCCCAGAAATCCCCCACAGGGACCAAAGGACAACTGTATCTGCGGTTTATCTTTATCTGTGTTGAGAGAGAGAAGGAGATAGATAGATAGATAGATAGATAGATAGATAGATGATAGATAGGTAGATAGATAGATAGATGATGGATAGATAGATGATAGATGGATAAATGATAGATAGATAGATAGATAGATAGATAGATAGATAGATAGATAGATAGATGATGGATAGATAGATGATAGATAGATAGATAGATAGATAGATAGATAGATAGATAGATAGATAGATGTGTGTGTGTGAGAGAGAGATTTTTAAGGAGCCATTTCACACAACTGTAGGAACTCAAAAGGCCAAAATGCAGAGGCCAGGCTAGCAGGCTGGATCTAAGCCAGGGAAGGGAGGGTACTTCTGTCCACTGTCCAAAATCCACTGACCAAGCCAGGCAGGCTTGAAACTGGGGGGAGTTTTCTATTTCCTCTTTCTCTCTTCTAATTAATATTTTTAGTCAGTGTACAGACAAGTGGGTTTCATTATGACATTTTCAAGTCTGTCATTGTACTTTGCTCATCTCCCACAGGTTTTCTGTGCTAATCTTGAACCTAAACTTCTTTGGGGAAAGTTTTGGTCCGCTCTATTAAGAACTTCAACTGATTGGACAGTCCTGCTCACACCACGGAGGGTGTCTGACTTGTGTGGATGGAACACCCAGTAAGTCAACTGTTCAGTAGAAGGCCACAAAACTCAGGAATATATGGGCAGCATAAATTGGACTTGATGAGTTTTATTTTTAAAAAACTAGGATAAGACATGGAGTTGGGAAGGGGTAGAGGTTGGATCTAGGAGGAGTGGGGGATAAGTATAATCAAAACACATCGTGTGCATGTATAAAATTCACAGAAAATAAAGATACTTCATTTTCTTTGAAAAGAGAAACAACGTCAGCCACAGCTAACTAGTGCACAGCAACACCAGCCCATTGCTTGGATTAACACCTGGGTTCTGTCACCTAGGCCAGGTGACGTTTGTGTTAGCCTCTATAGAACAGGTGGTCAGGGCAGCTTTGCTCCATGTCAGCTGCCCTCCTTCTGAGACTTGCAGACTAGGCAGGATGCGTTTCCACATGAGTTGTGAATCTGTGAAAATGAGACTTTGTGCCCTAAGTGCTGGCCCACGGATGTACAAGGCTTGAGGGGCAGGATCTTTATGGCAGCTCAAATACAAAATGGTGTCTATTTTATGCTCCTGATGTGCTCAGAGAGCACATGAAGACACACAGGCTGTCGATCAGCAGCCAAATGCTCTAGTCCTGGGGATAAAATTGATGGAAGAAGAAT
Source organism: Ondatra zibethicus (assembly GCA_004026605.1). Lineage (NCBI taxonomy): Eukaryota > Metazoa > Chordata > Mammalia > Rodentia > Cricetidae > Ondatra > Ondatra zibethicus. The sequence goes on from PVIU01022293.1 coordinate 8,947, forward strand.
TTTTTTTTCTGTATTTTTTCCAGTCTACTTGGATCACATGGTACTTCAAGAGGGATCTCATGAAATTATATTTGATGCTGAATAATATGGGAGGCAAAGCATGAGTACTACAAGTTCAAGGCTAGCCCAAGAAGCTTAATGAGAGTCTGTCTCAAAAGAAAGGGGTAAGGGGCTAGGGACATAAGTCAGTGATAGAGTACCCCAGTAGTGTATGTGAAACCCTGGTTGAATTCAAGTATTGAAAAACTAATTGTTAAAAAAAAAAAAAGAGTGATCTCCACCAGAATAGTTACAGGGAAGGGGAGTAACCACTGAGCAAGTGAGCCAGAGCCAGAGACTGATGAGGGTCTGGATGTAAATCTGGGACTTTCAAGGGAGTAGACCCAAGCCAGGACCCCTGTGAGTCTGGGCATGAGTCTAGGACCTCCCAGAAACTAGGCCCGAGCCAGGACCTCTGCCAGTCTGGGTGTGAATCTGGGACCTCCGAGGTAGTAAGCAGGAACCAGAGAGCTTTGCTGGGCCAGACATGAGTCTGGGACCTCAACGGGAGTAGGCCTGAGCCAGGACCTCTGTGGGTCCCGGCATTGGTCTGGGACATCAAAGGGAATAGGCAGGAACCTGGAACCTCTGCGAGTCTGAGCATGAGTCTGGGACCTCTGAGGGATTAGCCTGAGCCAGGTCCTCTGCGGTTCTGGGTGCACCCGAGCCTGGGAACTCTGAGGCAGTATACTGGAGACAGAAACCTTTGCAGGACCAACTCCAAACCAGGGAATTCTGCAGGCAGGGTTCCAGACCAGGATTTACAAAAACAAGTTGAAGCTGGTAACCTAGACCAAAGTAGGCCTGAGACAGCAAACTCCAAGGGAGCAGAGCAAAGCACAGGAGTGCTGAGCTATCTCCAGGAACACAGAGTAACCAACAGGGTAACTAGAACTGTGGCACTGATTGTACCACGAGGAAAACCATCTGAGCTTTGGATTCACTGGCATCTAGAAGATTATTCAATAGAATCTCAGACAGCCCCAACCACACCTGTTAGAGGAAAAGATGAGTAGAAAAGGTAAGAACACATGCAACACCACAAAGACAAAACACCAGTAAAACCTAAAGACCCTACCACAGTAAGACCTGCACAACCAAATATAGATGAAGCAGAAGAAAATGACCTAAAAATACCTTCAAGAGAATGTTTGAAACTCATAAAGAGGAAATGAGAAATTCCTTTGAAGAAATGGAAGAAAAGACAAACCAAAAATTGGAAGACATCAGCAAATCCCTCAAAGAAAACCAAGAAAAAGCAATCAAACATATGAAAGAAACTATTCAAGACTTGAAAACTAAAATAGAGACAATAAAGAAAACACAAGCTGAGGGAATTATAGAAACAGAAATCGTGAGAAAATGATCAGGAACCACAAACGCAAGCATGAACAGCAGAATATAAGAGATGGAAGAGAGAATCTCAAGCACTGAAGACACAATAGAGGAAATAGACTCATCAATTAAAGGAAATATTAAATCTAACAAAAGCTTAACCCAAAATATCCATGAAATATGGGACCAAGAAAAGGCCAAATCTAAGAATAATAGGTATAGAAGAAGGAGAAGTTCAACTCAAAAGCACAGAAAATATATTTAACAAAATCATAGAAGAAAACTTTCCCAACCTAAAGAAAGATATGCCTATGAAGATACAAGAAGCTTATAGAACACCAAATAGACTGGATCAAAAAAAAAGTCTTCTTGCCATGTAATAATCAAAACACTAAACATACAGAGTAAAGAAAGAATATTAAGAGCTGCAAAGGAAAAAGGCCAAGTAACATATAAAGTAGACCTATCAGAATTCATCTGACTTCCCACTGGAGACAATGAAAGCCAGAAGGTCGTGTCAAGCGTTATGCAGACATTAAGAGACCACAGATGCCAGCCCAGACTACTATACCCAGCAAAACTTTCAATCACCATAGAAGGACAAAACAAGATATTTCATGACAAAACTAGATTTCACCAATACCTAGCCACAAACCCAGCCCTACACAAAGTACTAGAAGGAAAACTCCAACCCAAGGAAGTTGGCTACTCCAACAAAAACACAGACAATTGATGATCTCATAGCAGAAAATCCCAAAGAAGAAAAAAAACACACAAATTAACATCACCAACAACAAAAACTAAATTAAAAGGAGATGGCAATCACTGGTCATTAATATCCCTTAATATAAATGGACTCAACTCACCTATAAAAAGGCACAGGCTAACAGACTGGATATTAAAACAGAATCCATCCTTCTTCTGCATACAAGAAACACATCTCAACATCAAAGACAGACATCATCTCAGAGTAAAGGGTTGGGAAAAAATATACCAATCAAATGGACCTGAGAAACAAGCTGGTATAGCTATCCTAATATCTACAAAATATTAATAATAAACAAAATAGACTTCAAGCTAAAATCAGTCAAAAGAGACAAAGAAGGACATTTCATATTAGTCACAGGAAAAATCCATCAAGAGGAAATTTCAATACTGACCATCTATGCCCCAAATACAAGGGCACCCTCATATGTAAAAGAAACATTTCTAAAGCTTAAATCATATATTAAACCACACTAATAGTGGGAGACTTCAACACTCCCCTCTCACCACTAGACAGGTCAACCAGACAAAAAAAAATGAACAGAGAAATAAGAGAACTAACAGATGTTATGACTCAAATGGACTTAACAGACATCTATAGAATATTCCATCCAAACAGAAAAGAATATACCTTCTTCTCAGCACTTCATGGAACTTTCTCAAAAATTGACCACATACTCGGTAACAAAAACAAACCTCAACAAATACAAAAAAAATCGAATAACCCAATGTACCTTATCAGATCACCATGGTTTAAAACTAGAAGTCAACAGCAATACTAATTCCAGAAATCCCACAAACACATGGAAATTAAACAATGCTCACCTGAATCATCAACAGGTCAAGAAAGAAATAAAGGGAGAAATTAAAGGCTTCCTCAAATTCAATGAAAATGACCACACAACATACCCAAATTTATGGGACACAATGAAAGCAGTGTTAAGGGGCAAGTTCATAGCACTAAATGCCTACATAAAGAAGCTGGAAAAATCCCACACTAGTGAATTAACAGAACATTTGAAAACTTTAGAACAAAAAGAAGTAAACTCACCTACCAGAACCAGCCTGGGTGCTAGAGTACCATGGCGATGCTAGCACATCGCCATCTTACCAGCTTCTACCATAAATGCCCAGTGAGAATGCGATTACTTTATAATGGGGAAAAGGGTTGAAAATGGATACAAGGCAAAGCCTTGCACTCAGGGCTTGGCCTTTAGCCATGAATCCACTGAAAGTCAGCACAAATAAAGCCTCCATGTCCTGTGTCTCTGTCTGAGAATCCCATCCCAAATCCTCTGAAGCCATGAAACAACCTTGAAAGGTCTTGGTTTCAAGTCCAATATGGATGGTAAGATAGGTTGTTGGGTGCTAAAGAGCTTACTGGAAGAGTCATTACGACACGGACACACAGACAGACAGACAGACAGACAGACAACAGCATGGCTGCAGGGACACTGAAGAGAGGACTCAGGGACCGTGAGACAGAAGTGGGAATGTCTTAGAACTTTCTGAGCACGAGGGGTTGTTTCACGGCAGGGCCCTATGGTCTGACCTGAGTCCTGGGCAGGGAAGGGGGTGGAGGGCAGACCTGAGGCCATCAAAAGCCCCTTTGATGTAGACTCTCCTCCCCTGTGAGAAAGGCTGCTAACTGGAGATTCCTGGACAAGGCCTCAGGGTGCACCAGGCCACATCTGTCAGAGGGGCCAGCTGCAGTTACCTGAACGGCAGACCGCCCTGGATACTAACATTACATTTGGACAAAAATAACTACTTCCTCCTTTAGTTACTTCTGCCTTGTTCTTAGTCAGAGCAGCCCCGAGGCAGTTAATAGAGAGCTCAGCCTTCTGTGCCTGCGTCTTCACCTGTTAGGCTGAGAACAGAACAGTTTCTTCCTCAACGGACGGCTGAGGGCGAAGTGAGTTAACCCAAATACAGTCCTTAAAGATGGCCGGATGCACAGCAAAGGCTATTGAATGGGCTGTGCTTACAGGCACCATTCTCCCCATAAACCACAATGCTTTCTTAAGAGCCATTTATTTGTAAATGTGACTTTTTCTCCGAAAACCCCAGAGTTGAATGGGATGTTCAACACCATCACTGTTCATTGACAACCGTCTGCTCCTTTTGCCTTCCAGCTATTAGTTAGAAAACAGGCATCTCGGCTCTGAAACACAGATGTGTTCATGGGACAAGATAAGAAAGACTGTGGACGACCTTCTGTGCAGACATGCTGTGTTTAAGAGAATTGAACAAAGAAGTCTTTAGTTTTCAGGAAGTGAGGTTTACACACAGTAGCTAGACACACACAGAAAGACAAGCGCAAACCCTGTGCACAGTGGTTCATGTCTGCAGTCCCAGCACCCAAGAGGCTAGGGCAGGAAGATGGCAAGTTCAAGGCCAGCTTGGGCCCTGTGAAGAAACCTTGACTCAGGATGGAGGGAAGAGAGGGGGGAGGGAGGGAAGGAGGGAGGGAGGAAGGGAGAAGGACGGGAAGGAGGGAAAGAGAGTAAGGAACAGAAGGACTTTATGTTGAGATGGGAACTGTGAGCTATAATCTCAAAGGGGAAGGTCGGTTTCCTGGATGATCACTGAAGGGGTCAGCTAAATCCCTGGGCCAGCACTAGTTCTGACTGAGTCTAGAGATTCAATAGGGAGACTAAAGTATTCTCTGCTCAGTAGCACTAGTTCCTCAGTTCCTGGTAAAATACAAACTTTGGAATAAAAGCACCTGACTTCAGTCCCTGAGGTCCCCAAATGTCCATTCTAAACCAAAACCCAAGGAAACTCCCTCCAGAAAGAATGAAACCATCAAGAGCGCGAGACTGGGGAGTGCAGGTTGGAGAGAGCACAACGTCTGAATACCGCATTTATATCCTGCGTGTGCCGGGTTGGGCTCAGTTATGCTACAGAAACAAATTTGTCTCTGGCCTGATCTGCCGTAGATCTGAGCAACTCAAAGCAGTCTTGCAGAAAGCAGTAACTGTCAGAACTGAAAGGAGACGCCTCATTTTGGTTGCGGGAAGAGCAGCAATATTTACACAGGTGATGGAAGGGAAGACAGAGAGCAGCATGTGCGTCCTGGGAACTGGCTGTGCTGAGGCACTTGCTGAGTTAATCCAACTAAAACCCTGGGAGACTGACACGGGGGTGTCTAACACAGGGCCGCACGAGCTGTAAGTGTGACCCAAGACAAAACTGTAAACTCAACGTGTGAGGATTATTTATTTACTTATTTACTGTGCATGCGTGTCTTCCTGCACGCGTGTATGTGCTCCATGCGCATGCCTGGTGCCTGCAGAGGTCAGAAGAGGGCACAGATCCCCTCAAACTGGAGGTACAGACAGTTGTGAGCTGCCGTGTGGGTGCTGGGAACTGAACCCAGGTCCTCCACAAGAGTAGCCAGTGATCTTACCTGCTGAGTATGACATCTCCAAAGCTGGACATCTGTGTGTGGAGGGGATTTTTTAGTAACACAATTGTTACTTTGTAAAGGACATGAACTTTGTAAAGGACAACATTGTGTCACACAAAATAACTGCATGCATGCCCTCACACTACATGCGTGTATGGCTTCAGATAAACGGTGTGCAGCTTCCAAGCACAGAGGGTCAAATTGGCACCACCAGACATTCCGTGTGCTCATGGTGACAGAAACATGAAACAGCAGTTAGCCATACAGTTGCAACCTTCCATGCCAAGGATAGCGTCTGATGTTATGTAAAAGGGGGTGAGTGTTCTTATGTCAGATTTAAAGGTGCATCCAGGCCTTGGTGCTGCCTCTTTCACTGCTCACAGCACTTGCTATTGGCTGTGATTTAATGCTCCATCCGCAGCTGGGATGTGCAAGGGGCCAAATAGTTTCTTTGTAGTTTCCTGTCAATTAATTTTCATAGTAAAAGTATAGAATCCCTTCACTTTTTTTTCTTCTCAGCATGCCTTGATTCTTGATTTAAACACATTCTTTTACATGTATTTAGTTATCTTATGTCTGAGGCAGAGGACATACCTGCATTTGACACAGCACCCATGCGACAGTCAGAGGTGATCTTTGTGCAGGTGACGCTGTCCTTCCACCTTCCTCTGCAGTCCAAGGACTGAACTCGGGTCGCTAGGATCCTACAAACTCCCACTGAACCTTCTCCTGGAGTTATATGCTTTTGTGTTGTTCTTATTTTTTTCATGTTTATTTTTTCCTGTGTGTATGTATGTGGGTATACACATGTTCTGGTGTCTGTGGAGATCTCAGAAGAAAAGAAACCCCCCCTCAGTCCCCCAGATTTTCAGATGAAGGAAGGTTGATGACAGGTGAGCTGACAGCTGGCCTCTGTGTAGAGGAATATGGAGAGGTGGCTGCTGATTTTGCGGAGGCTTTGCGTGAGGTGTCACAGTTTGAACGGCTTCTTATGCAGAAATGCATGCTGACTGATCCCCTGTGTGCCAGGGGTTGTGCTATGATTGTAAGATAGTGAAGCTGGAAATCAAATGCCTTGCAACCTAAGTTCAGCTCCTAGAATCTATATGGCTTCTGCAAAACCATCCTCGGATCTCCACACATGTATTGCTGTAGCACATGCATGCTCATATGTATACATACACACACACACACAATGGCTGATTTTCTTTTTTTAAACATTTTTCTTTTCATAATTTACCTTTTATTTGCTTTAGTGTTTTGCCTGCATGTGTGTCTGTGTGAGGATGTCAGATCCTAGAGTTACAGACAGTTGTGAGCTGCCATGTGGGAGCTGGGAATTGAACCCAGGTCCTCTGGAAGAGCAGTCAGTGTTCTTTAACCACTGAGCCATTGCTCCAGCCCCTCAAATGATTTTCTTTGTCCATCATTAATCTATCTCATACAGTAGTTAGCCCCACCCTAGTGATGGTGAGCAACAGAGAGACTTATCAAAGTCATAGAAGATACATTTGCCACCAAAACACTCATAGCACATTTAAAAGAAAAACCCTTTGTGCATAAAAGCTTTAAAATGGTTAACACCAAGCAAAGCTCATGTGAGGAGAGGGGGAGGGGAAGGAGAGGGGAGAGAGCTAACCAGGTGCAGCAGCCAGGAGGCCAAAGGAACAAAAGGGAAAGGGCAGCCAAAACATCTGGATTCTGTAGGGAAGAGTCCCTGGGGAAGGACAGCCAAAACATTTGGATTCTATAGGGAAGAGCCTCTGGAGAAGGGCAGCCAAAACATCTGGATTCTATAGGGAAGAGCCTCTAGGGATGGCAGCCAAAACATCTGGATTCTATAGGGAAGATCCCCTGGAGAAGCGCAGCCAAAACATCTGGATTCTATAGGGAAGAACCTCTGGGGAGAGCAGCCAAAACATCTGGATTCTATAGGGAAGATCCCCTGGAGATGGGCAGCCAAAACATCTGGACCTATAGGGAAGAGCCTCTGGAGAGGGCAGCCAAAACATCTGGATTCTATAGGGAAGAGCCTCTGGGGAAGGGCAGCTAAAACATCTGGATTCTATAGGTAAGAGCCTCTGGGAAGGGCAGCCCAGCCCCTGGGCTGGAGAGTGCAGGGTAGAGGGTGGGGTGCACCAGCCATACCCTGTAACAGGGCGGGACTGAGGGATGCTGGGAGAACCTGGAGGCCAGGTCCACTTTGAAAGTTAAATAGAAACCGCAGTCTTTTGTCCCAGGTTTGAAACTTAACAGTGCCAAAAAGAATGATTGGGGGAGGGGGAGGGACGGTGGATGCTTGTCCAGTTCAGAACCTATAGGATCACTCTGGGAAGTGAGCTAAGCTCCAATCTTGAATCATGTCAAAAGGTGGATCGGGGGTGTGGGTTCCTGTCCCAGACACTAGCTTTCCGGAGATCTGCAGCTTCCTAATTCTCCAAACTTTGTTATCCTGGATCACGATGAAATTAACCACCACGAACGACACTACGTTCCTTTGAAATCCTTTTCTAGCCTGTAAGCGGAAGAGTCCGGCTTGTGTTTCTGATCACTTCCTGTTTCTCCTCTCACAGCGAGTTGCTCTTTGAAGGGCGGTTCTTGAGCTCAGAGCATACTGAGTTGAAGAAACATGGCTTGAACGATGGATCGGCTTTACAGGGGAGCAGAGTCCATTGGCTCCTATACTGCGGAAACCTTTTTCTGGCCGTTCTGTTCCATCTACAAAAGATGCTGCATCTCGGCCTCACCAGGAAAGCCAGAAATTTCATGGACGTGCAGTGCAGTGCCACAGGGGACAGGAAACAGCCATTCTTGCCTGTCAGCCAGCCCCAATGTAAGTCCCACTGTGTGTGTGTGTGTTTACATGTGTGTGTATGTGGCGTATATCTTGTTTGGATGTGTATATGTTTTCACATGTGTGTATATGCCATTGGTGTATATGTACGTCTTGTAAGTGTGTGTTTATTTGTTTGAGGATATGCACTGTTTATAAACATTTGTGTTTGTGTACATGTGTGTTTACATGCATGTGTAGTATGCGCATGCTGTGTATAGGGATTGTATTATATATGTGCATCAAGCTTATGTTTCTGTACATGTTGTATGTATATTTGTGTACTCATAGGCATGTGTGAGTGGCTATGTATGTACATTTCTTCTCACTTGTATGCATACTTACATGTATGTGTATGAATGGGGTACACTATATTTTTATGTATTGTATGTGTCATGTTTGGATTTACATATGTGTTTATATATGTGTATTGTTGTATATGTGTATGTGTTTTCAGCTGCCTAAATGGCATGTGTGCCACACATATATGTTTGTGTGTGTTTACAAGTAGGCATGGTGAGTGTATGGTGGATATCATGTTTATATTTTTTACTTAAATTTTTTCCATAGAATATATTTTGATCATTTTCCCCTTCTCCCCATCCCTTTACTAATCAAACTTTATGTTCTTTCTCTCTCTTAAAAAATAAAGTAAAAATTAAAAAACCTGAAAATCAAAATAACCAAATTAAAAAACCAGTAAGACAAGAAGAAAAGGCCAAAACAAAATGAAATGACTCATAAAGCCCACATAACTAATTTTTCCTTGTGAGCCCATGCCCAGCAATACATAGCTAACATGAAATGAAGTCAGCATCTTTGGTTGGAGGTTCTTCCTCTCATAATGTTTTGTCAGAGTATTTATGACTTCTGGTTTTGAGTTTTTATGGGATTTCTGTGTGCTAACGTGTGTCTACATCTATATGTGTTTCTCCTAAGTTTTCTTTAGCTCTTTTTCATCTGTTTGTTTGTTCACTTATTTTGTTCTATTCTGGTTTGTTTGTTTTTGTTTTATCTTTTTTGTTTTATTACTATTCTTTATTTGTTTTCTAAGGAGAGACAGAAAGGGTGTGGATTCTGACCAGAGGAGAGGTGGAGAGGATCTCAAGGGGTTGGGGGAGGGGAAACCATAATCAGAATATTTTGTATGAAAAAAAAATCTACTTTCAGTAAAAGAAAAATAAGGGGAGGGAAGCACACAGAAAATCATGGAGCTTGTTTTGTATGATACATGTATTTCTATGTGTGGCATATGTATTACATGTCTGTGTGTTTACAAACCTGTGTGTGTGGCTGTGTCTACACATTCATATATATATATATATATAAGTGGCGTGACAGAAAGAGCTGTAGCACGGAGCCAGGAGAACTTTGTGCTCCATGGTGACCTTTATGCTTCATGCTTGTTTTTTTCTCAGTACTGGGGACCTGAAGCCAGGGTCTTGCACACTCCCTGCAAGTGCTCTACCTCTGAGCCATGTCTGCCACCCCCAGTGGGCAAGGGTCCCTGGGGCACTTTAAAATTTCACTCTCTTTCTGAGCAATGTAACCAGGGTGATAATGTCTCTCTCATCTGGGCTGGAGATAAAAACTCGAAGTGTACCCTGCGAGTGTGTGGCACTGTCTGGGGAGGGCCGGGAAGACTCGGAGGATGCGGCCTTCTTCCTTTGACAGTGCCGTGGGCACAGGGCTGGGTACATGACTGTCGCCCTGGGTGGTTCCTGGGCTCTCCGGTTTCATCTGTTGGGAACTGTTTTCTGTCCATTCACCTGTTCTCCAAAGAACCAATGAGGATCAGTAAAGACATACTGCAAAGATTGAAGGGTCTGTAGCTTGTAGACCTCCAGGTCATAGATGCAGGGGACACAAAGGCAGCCAAGGCAGTGGGGACGCTGCTCAAGCCAGGAGGCAGCTGACCAGAGCTGAATGAGGCTATCGACCTGGCCTGCTTCCTTGGGAGCCGCCAGACTTTCTTCAGGACCTGCATCTACATGTTAACCCATCCACGTTAAGCCAGACATTTGCTGAACATTGCAAAGCTGTGTCTTCAGTGGTTCCCACTGGCTTTTCCCGGGATTCAGAGGAGACAGGGCAATCTGCTGGTTGAGTAGAGCAGAGCATCCAACAGTGCGGTGACAGCAAGTCCAGGTCCGCACTGGGGCTCCCCGCCCCAGAGCCTGCATCTGGATTCTGTAGTCTGGCTGTGAGGGTCCTGAGAAAGTCATGGATCATGCAGCTTTCTTCCTAACCCTGTGGGGGATCTAATAATCAATCTAATAACAGCACTGCAGGCTCTTGAGACAGAGATGGTACTGACCAAGGAAGCAAGAAAGCATCAGAGCAGTGTTGGCAGCTCCTGGTTGGGATGCTGCAGCTCTAATGTACAGAGAGAGCTAAAAGGTGATTGGTAACTGTGACTATACCGTGACATCGCAGGAGCAGGTCTCTAGATTTAGCCTAAAATTCACCCTGAAAGGATACTGAGGACCAGGAATGTGAGCATCCTAGCCAGTGATGGTGTCTCCGTTGCACACTGAGGCGCCATTGCACTGTGAAGGTCCCATTGGCTGCCACCTTCCTTGCCACTACTGAACACAGCCACTAGCTTTCAGCCATGCCAGTTCTCAGTGCTAAAGCCTAGATGGTTCTTTCTGGACTAAAGACCCAAAGTTGTACCCTCCCCATAACTTCCTGACCCTGCCCATGTAGATCTTATATGGTCTGAGACACAAATTCAAGGCCATGCTTCCTCTTTCTCCCTCTTCCTTACCATCCTTCTTCTCCTGACCCCGTTCCCCACCCTGGGCCCTCAATACACGGCTCTGGACACTGTCTACCCAAACAAATTCAGTGGCTCCTTTCTCTACGACAAATAAACTCCTACACTCATGGTGGAGAACACACCTTTGGGGGGTAGGGTTCCTAAAGCCCCCAGAAAGTGCCCCATACTCCTCTTTCCCACTCCTTATCAAGCACACACACACCCGCACGTGTGAAATAACCTTCATCTGACGAGGAAAAGACAAGCGTCCCTTCAAACACAATCAGTTCAAGTTTATAGGCTGGAGACATGGCTCAATGGATAACAGGGCTTGCCATGAGAACTTAACTCCTGAGTTTGATTCCTAGAACCCACCAGGAAGGAGAGCGGTGTCCTCTAACCTCTCCATGTGCACAAGGCACATAACCGCCTGTGCATGCAAGTGTCCACGAGCGCGCATGCGTGCACACACACACACACACACACAGAGACACAGGCACACACGCACGCACGCACACATGCATGCTCACACAAAAATGTTATTTACATGGATTTAAATGTATTATTATCTTCTGTAGATGGAAGAAGAAGAATGTGAACATGGTCCCCAGAAGGACCCCACAAGGCAGTCGCCCCTGGACTCTGAACAAGGGCTGACAGAAGGTACGCTCCTTTCCTAGCAGAGGAGAGCTGGGGAGGCGTGGATGGGAACACTGGTGTGCAAATGGACGTGAGCCCACATTGAGTGCTGGGAGAGGCAGCTGAAGGCCCTCGTTACATAGATTTACCCACTGTAGCCAAAAGAAAGCAAGACGGCTCCTCTTTACACCAGGGATAACTAAGGAAAGGGACCCCTGCCAGGTGGATGGCCTTGGGAGGTGACAAATGCCGGTTCCAAGGAAAAGAGCCTTCATATCTAAGCTCCCTGAGAAGGACATGCTGGTCGTGGACGTGATAAAAGACTGCTCCCAGCTCTGGAAGTCAGCAGTCCTTGTGTGGTGGTTAGCTGTGTCTGATGTGTCCCATGGGTTGACAGTGTCATGCAAGCAAGCAGAGTGTCACCAGTGGCCACTGGGAGGGACTGGGCTCTGTCTTCTCAGAGATTCACCTTCGCCACCTAACCTAAGGAGAGGGCACTGGGGATGTTAGAAACCTACCCATGTTTTCTTTCTGGAAGAAATTATTTGTGACTCATTGCATTTTAACATGAATGACTTTTTCCTTATGAATTTGAAGGGTCAGGACCATCAGGGAAAAAACAGCCCAGTTATTTTCCGACATGGGAAAGTCACCAACACAGACCAAGCCTTTTTCACTTCTTAGGGGAAGCAAAGCGAGTCATTACTTGAAAAGTCCCCTCTCTGCATCTCACAGTGCATTCAGCTTTTCAGTCTGAGCTCCAGCTGCTGAAAAGAGTTCCTCTTTGGCCCTAGCTGCGCCTTAGCTAGGCAGGCAGGAATGGACATCCAACGTCCGTGCTTAATTGAAACTTCCGTGTATCCACTCAAGTTCATTTCCATTCCCTCTGGAAAAGCTCAGGAGAGCCAAGATGATTGCAGTTCAGCCTAGGGTGCAGACATGTAGAAGCAAAACCAGTAGGTGCTGAGGTTTGAAGGCAGAACCTAGCTGTTTTTGGTAGGGTTAGCGCTCTGTGATCTGAGACCCATCAGTGTCTTCCATGGGGACCACACTTGGAAACTGTCATTTGTCACTGTATGTGGTTTGGGTCCTAGGGCCTGCAGGGCTGGGAGAAGGGCATTTCCTTCCCAGTCCCCAGCCCCAGGTATATTTAAAAATTTTAGCACTGGATTAGCCAGTGTTTAGTTGACATCTGAGTCTCCCTTCTCAGCTGGTGGCTCTGATGTCCCTCTTTGTAGGACACAGACTGAGAATGTAAGCCCAGGGGAGACCTCAGGGTCGGACGCTGGCCTTTGTCTCTGCAGCTCTCCTCATCCTGGAACTCTGTTTCTCAGATGCGCAGGGGTTAGGGCCTCTGATGAGCAGAGAGAATAGGTTCTGTCGCATTTCCCTCTGATGGTTTGCTTTGTCAAATTCTTCTAGGTCTGAAGGAGAAAGAGCTCACCCCAAAGAAACTGCAGCTCCTTCTGGTGGGGAAAACAGGAAGTGGGAAAAGTGCAACAGGAAACAGCATCCTTGGCAGTCAAGTATTTGAGTCCAAAATCAGCGCTAGACCAGTGACCTTGACCTTCCAGAAAGGGAGTAGAAAGTGGGATGGAAGGGAGGTTGAGGTGATCGACACCCCGGACATTTTGTCACCTCAGTATCAGCCTGAGGTGGCAGCTGAGAAGATCTGTGAAGTCTTGGTCTCTCCAGGGCCCCATGTAGTGCTCCTGGTGATACAGGTGGGCCGGTACACTGTAGAAGACCAGCAAGCTGCCAGGCGCCTCCAGGAGATCTTTGGAGAAGGGATCCTGGCTTACACCATTCTGGTGTTCACTCGGAAGGAAGACCTGGCTGGGGGCTCCTTGGAGGAATATGTTCAAGAGAACAACAATAAGAGCCTGGATGATCTGTATGTTGCATGCGAGAAGCGACATTGTGGCTTCAACAACAGAGCACAAGGGGATGAGCGGAAGGCCCAACTGGAGGACCTTAAGGAGAAAATCGAATTGGTCTTGTGGGAAAACGAGGGCCACTGTTACACCACAAAACTTCCAAATGTTCCCAGCAAAGCAGTTTAACCACAGAGCAAGGCTCTGAGGAGGAATCCCTCGAGGTGTCCTGGCTGAAAGGCTGTCCCAGATCCAGATGGCTTCTGAGAGACCTGTAGGTACCTGATAGGGAGGGCATCCTGACGAGTGCAGAATGACAATAAGCAGGAGTGTCTTAGTGTTCTCCTGCTGTGAAGAGACACCATGACCATGGCAACTCCTATAAAAGAAAGCATTTAAGTGGGACTGGCTTACAGTTTCAGAGGCTTAGTCCCTTAACATCATGGCTGGGAGCATGGCAGCAGGCAGGCAGACATCGTGCTGGAGAAGAAGCTGGGAGTTTATATCCAGATCTGCAGACAGCAGTTTGAGGGAGACTCTGGGTTTGGAATGGGCTTTTTGAAACCTCAAAACCCACTCCCAGTGACATACTTCCTCCAACAAGGCCACACCTCCTAATCCTTTCAAACAGTGCCACTCCCTGGTGACCAAGCACTCAAATCTATGAGCCCATGGTGGTCATTCTCATTCAAACCACCACAAGGACATTCCATCAGAAGCTGTACCCTGTGTCCAGCCCTTGTTGTCTGCTCCCTATGTCTTCAAAGAGAGCTTTCCAGTCCTTAGGTCAGACTGTGAGGTGTGGCAATGGGGTGAGGCCTCAGTTCAGGGGATCCAGCTACATTCTGTGTCCAGCTGTTGTTTCTTTCTGAACACATGGGTCCTCATTACACTTAGCCCATAGCACAGCGCCCTGACAGGGGACTTTCTATCCCACTGATATCACATTTTTATGTTCTGTGTCTAATCTCTGATACAACCAAAGCTCTTTGCCATTGTCTGACTCTTTCTTTCATGTAAGTTGCACAGCTGTCTAGCAAAGGTCATCAGGGTTGAATCAACCCAGGGACAGCCATGGACCAGATGGTCACATATTTCTTAAGTTTCATCCTTATCCATAAAGGGGGACAGACATTATGATTACAAGAGGCCTGCCCTGTGTAATGGGTAGAAAATGACAACAAGACAGAATAGAGAGGCCCAGACCATCAGTTAGGGTTTTCTTCCACAACGTAAGGTGTTTCTATAGGCTGCGCTCTATAACCGTGTTCTAAGCATGGATGTACTTCCAAGCTTTTGAGAGACTTTGCTGCAATGACCACATGTGCATAGTGACTAATTTTGAACCATTTATGTCCTTCTGGGGATGAGGGGGTCAGCTAGTGCCTCTTCCGACTTTTGCGAGCTAAGAACAGTTGGACCAAATGTATGCAAGCAGACCTCCATGCAAGTGCAAACCTTGCAACAGATCCGAAGGCAGAGAGGACATGGCAGGGACTCCAAGGAGTCAGAAATCTGAGAGAGCCAACCCAGAAACCTTGCCTGTGTGCTGCCTCCCTGTGCTTCACCATAGGCTCCCAATAAAGTCGTGTTCCGTGAGTACCACTTGCCTCTTTGTGATTTTTGTCTGATTTGGGAAAAGAACCTTGAACTGATTGGTAACCACAGAGGCCCTGACATGCATGGCAAGATATATCCTGGGCTATGGAAGAATATAGAGAGAGGCTAAGTCAATAAATAATAAAAATGACACTGGCACTTGATCCTCTTGAACCATAACAAACAGGTCTCATGGGCGCTTCCTATGGTCAGAATGAGTGGAGTTGGGCTAAGAACTGAAGATATCAGCCTTGGCCTAGGAGAACCTTACCCTGAGGCTACAGGATGTGGGGTTGCCTCCATCTGCATGAACTTGGGCAGAAAAGGCCGTCCTCCCTCAGGTCACTCTTGTTACCACCCCTCTTTTCTTTGGGTTCTATCACCCAGGTTTAGATCTGTCTTTGGGAATACGAGAGAGCAAAGTCTATTTCCATGAACCTCCTTCACTGTGATAGGTGTGCCAACAGCTCAAGGGAGGGTCTGCCTGTGTAAGTGAGCTCTGCAGGAAGATCAATCAGAAGGGTGAGTGGAGGGAAGGGAGTCTTTGAAAGAAGGGAACCTGCAAAAGAAGGCTAGGGGCTTAGACCGCACGCATGGCGGAAACCTGGTTTTCACAAGAACGCTTCAACAGCACAGGAATGTCTTCCTGGAGAGATGGTCCTACAGATAAAGTGCAGCCAACAGAAGAAGGAAGTAGGACATTGACTCCGACCTCTTTTATATTTATTTTTTTTATTTTTCAAGACAGGGTCTCATTATGTAGTCCTGGATATTTTGGGACTCACTGTGTAGACCAGGCTGGCCTTGAACTCACAGATCTCTGCCTCCTGAGTCTGGGATTAAAGGCGTGCACCACCACTGCCTGGCTGATTCAGACCTCTTCAAGGAAGCAGTTTAGCCAACTGCTGTGCTTCAGATGCCCCTGAGCATCCGTGAGGTTCAGGAAAGGCGGGAGTGTGGGCAGCTGATGGGAAGGTAAGGAGGGGAAGGAGGTGACAGGCGCCAGACACCGATTCCCTCTGCTTCCCCCTTCAGCTGTGCAGCAGAGGCTCCAGCTCTCTTCCTCACAGAAGGTTCGGAGTGGGGCGGTAGGGACTGTGCGGGTGGACTGTCAGGACTCAGAAGAGGTGACCTCGGGTTCTGCTAGGTGCTTATCTGCAGGCCTGAGTCCAGTCTCCTCTGTCTGCCCAGAAAGAGGAAGTCCTAACATCCCTAACGCGGGCAAGAATGTCATGGATCACTTCTTTAGCAAAAGGCAGCAATGGCCCTGGTTTGGAATGATACTGGGAAGTACCTGACAAAGGGCTTGCCCTTCCTTGTATTGTTCTGACTTCCCCAAACAGGAAAGAGACTGTTTCCTCAGCCCTGGCTCCCAGCAGCCAGATATGATCAATACTTTTACTTCCTGGATCCTCTCCTGCCTGAGACAGCTGCCCCACTGAAAGCCGGACACAACTGATCAGGCATCTTGATATCCCCAGACTGAGTCATCCGCCTCTGAGTCCCAAGGAGAAGCTAGAGAACAAGGCCTTTATTACCAAGGCAAAGGAAGTGCAGGAACCCACAACACTTCTGCTTATGTTTCTTGGTCATATGGCTGCCTCTAGCCACAGGAAACCCTGTGGAATGCAGCACTCACGTGGACGCTGCTTTCTAGGCAATGGTGTGGGTTTATGAAAAGGAAGGAACAAAGGTGGCAAGGACAGAAGACTAGTAGTGGGTGCCTGGCACGTGACTCAGCTCTGCTCCTCACTCTGGAGCCACTGCCGACTCATTCTCCCCGTCAGGGTGACTTCTCACAACCACCCGCTGCACTCTTGTTAATTAATTCTACATAGGAGCCAAAGATGGGTCAAGAAATAAACCCTCAGAGTGGGCGTCTGGTTCCAAACCACACAGAGCTTGTACCTAGCCAGACTCCTACAGAGACATCCTGGATAAAGAAAAATCAACCAGACCTAGAGAAACCAAAGGCATTTGGGTTCTTGAAATAAGGAAATACACGCATCCCCCGTTGAGTCCTTTGCTCCAGACCAAAGCTCAAGAGGTAAGAAGGCCTGAAGTCTCTGTGAGCTTTTTATTTCCTGGAACAACATGCAGAAAGACTAAATTTGAAGTGCATGTTTGTTTAATTTATCCTGTTGCGTTAGCCTTTGGGTCTTTTCCTTAAGGGATGAGGGCTGTTCCTATACTGACCGCTTACAGCTCCTCTGTATCAGATGTTACCACCTAGTGAGGGAATCTGGGTAGTGTTAACAGCAGTAATTGGAAAAGCCATAGCAGAGACGATCCACGCTGAACAAAATGCCCACACTGAGAAGGCTGCCATCTTTTGTTAAATTTGCGTTAATGTTGAAGATGATCACTGCTGTATATTTCCTGCATATTTTATGAAGTGAACACTGTACTTCACAAAAGCATTCAGCATTTGTCATAGATTTTTTTTTTATCAGGTACCTGGGAATTGTTGAAATATAAAGTGCGGGCCAAGGTCTGATAATGCACTGTCCAAACACATCCCAGGTGTGACTGATGTGGTGTTTCTGTGCCATTTTAGAATGCCTACCCTGAGACTGAGAGTCTGTGCTGGCCCAAAGAAAAGGCATTTCCCCTGCTTCAGATATTCCTAGAAAATAGCAGGACATCCTATGCTCCCTAGAGGAGTCTGTAAGAAATGGATACACACTAAGGACTGGGTCTATTGCTCTGCCTAGCATGTGACTCTCCAGTCATTAATGAGAGTCCACAGCAGGGACCCACAGCCATCGTGTGCTTAAGTATCTCATTCTTTTTACCTATGCGAAAGGTGCCCGTAAAGGACCAGCATAATGAGACCTGTAAAGGAAGATGCCTGAAAGAGACCTTCACTCGGGTCTACAAAATGGAAAGAGAAAGACCGCATAGGTCTTTTCTTCTCACCAGGGCCCCCAAGTGAGAACAATGGGCTCCGCTTTTGAAAATATGAGCAGGAAATGTGGTTCAGTGGTTTCCGTCTGAGCCTGCTCAAGAAAGGAGCAGAGCCAGCGCTGAGCTCCTGGGCAAGGAGACATCAAGAATTTCTCACGGCAGAGTTGCCTCTTCTCCTCTGGCACAATTCTTGCCACACTTCCCATCTGGCGCCAACCAAAATTATTTTCACCTTTTATAGTGTTCAATCAGCCAAAGGTTTAGTTTAGTGACTCCAGAGTCTGGACCCCCAAAGACCACCAGGAGACCAGATCTGATGTAAAAGCAGAGAGTCTTCTTAATTATAAGTTCAAATCCGGGTCTCTCATCCATCCGATGCAGTGGTGGAGCAGGACATTCATTGGGAGAAGAGCAAGTGTGGGCTGGGGGTCTGCAAGTCTCATAGTCACAGTCTCAGGATCGGCACCTCTGGACTGGGGTACCTGTCCTAGGTTGATTGGTTAGTTACAGCAGCGGGAAAATGGCTACATCTGGTGGCAGTTGCTGTGGTTTCTGCATTCCAACCTCTTCAGTAGAGCCTGCTAGCCTAGCCTCTGTTTGCTTCTTTTCCATATGGGGGCCATCTTGTGATTTCTTGTGGTTCTTTTATTTTTATTTTTCAGTAACTTAGTGCAAGGTCAGGGGCACAGCACATCCTGCTGGGTCAGGGGCCTACATCCTGGAGGGTCTTTTCTACATCCTGCCATGGCTACCAAATCGTCAAAGCAGGGGTCTGGGTAAGAGCTTGGACCCTTCACTGTTTTATACTACAAAGATGTAAGTATTTAGGAGTCAGGTGTGGTGGCGCATGTCTTTAATCCCAGCACTTAGGAGGATCTCTGAGGCCTTGAGGCCAGCCTGGTCTACAGAGTGAGTTCCAGGACAGCCAGGGCTACACAGAGAAAACCTGTCTCAAAAAAACCAAACAAAAATTTTAAAAATTGTATTTAGTATTTCCTCAAACTCCCCATAACTGAAGCACTGCTGTGTGACGTTTCCTCAGTGAGCATTTGACTGCGTAGACTTCTGAGGTCGTATGCTACATTAGGATTTTAATGTTGTTGTCAAGAGCTGGGGTAACAGAAGGATCTGAGGCGCCCTCACAGTCAGTGTACAGAAACCTGCAAGGTCAAAATTTAAATGAAAGACTCTGTCTAAACAAACAAAACAAAGCAGAGAGTGTCTGAGGGAAGACTCTGTGGGTAAAGGCGTCTCTACCAAGCCTGGGGACTTAGGTTGGCCCCTGGGGCTCACAGGGTGGAAGGACAAAACCAACTCCCACAAGCTGTCTCCTGACCTCCACATACACATGCACTGTGTGCGCGCACACACGTAAATAAATGTAATAAAAACATTAAAAAGGCAGAGATTGACTAAAGGAGACTTCGCTGGCTTCCACATGTACGCTTACACACATGCACATGTACTAACTCACACACATACAAAATACTTGTGGGGGACAAACATCTTAAGATCCGGGGATGTGCCCAAAGGATCAAAGCAAGCATAAAGTACAGATAAATACATGACCACGGTTATTATTACACAGCTCAGTCTAGGAGCCCGTGAAAGAATGAATGGAGAAGGGAAATATGAGGTATACACATCTGTCTATTGAGGAAAGAATGCAACTTTATTTGCAATAGAATGGATGGAGTTAACAACATTATGTTAAGTAAAATAAGCCAGACTTAGAAACACAAATATCATGTTTTTTCTCTCATAGGTAGAATCTAGATTTTTTTTTTAAAGACATGAAAGGAAAGAGAAATGACTTGGGAGAAGGAAGGAGACTAGCAGGAGGGGAGAGAAAGTAACTGAGGAAAGGAGGGGCTGACTGGGGCTAGAGAGATCCTCAGTGGTTAGGGGTGCTCGCTGCTGTTCCAGAGGACCCAAGTTCAGTTCTCAGCATCCATGTCAGGTGCATTACAACTGCCCGTAATTCCGGCTCCAGGGGAGTCAATGCTTTCTGTCTTCTTCAGGCACCTACACTCTCTCTCTCTCTCTCTCTCTCTCTCTCTCTCTCTCTCTCTCTCACACACACACACACACACACACACACACACTCTTTCTCACACACACTCACACACTCACACCACACACTCACACATACTCACACTCTCACACACACTCACTAACACACACTCATTCATACACCACACACACACACACTCATACACTCAAATAAATAAACAAATAACCTTTCTTTGGATTTTTGAAACAGGGTTTCTCTGTATAACAGCTCTCACTATCCTGGAACTCACTCTGTAGACCAGGTTGGCCTCGAACTCACAGAAATCCGTCTGCCTCTGCCCATTGTGTGCTGGGATTAAAGACGTGTACCACTACAGCTCAGAATAAATAATCTTTTAAAGAGGGATGTGTGTTGTCAAATCATAAAACATATTATAAATATATGAAAATGTCGCAATGAGCTCATTTTTAATAATTAACATACA
>PVIU01022294.1:0-29673 GCA_004026605.1 Ondatra zibethicus
AAAGACCCCAGATGGATATAATATTACCTACGTTAACAGGAAGTGCATTGTAAGTAATTTCCAAAACTCTCTAATTGACAGAGACATCTCACTGCCCAGATAGTCACCCAAAGTTCTTCTGTAATGTTGTGGGCACCCATCTTCAGCCTATTGGCCCAAAGTATCCAGAAGACTTTGCCATGAAGCAGGAAATTTCAAAGACAGTTTTGCTTATATTGGCAGTTTGTCAGTCACTTTCTTCTGTATCCTGCAGAATGTCTGGCAGACTCTTTCATTAAGCAGGAACATCAAAGGATCATCTCACCTTTAGGCAAATTCAGCAGTCATCTCTCTGTGGGTCCCTCATGCCAGTTATACAGAATAACATCAAGCAGTCCAGGCAAGAACAGTTTCTTGCCCAAATGGCTAGCCAACTCCATACAGAGTCTCTTCGGTGCCCATCTTCCTCTTGAAGCTATTGGTGCTACCAGGAGCAGATGTGTTTCACTGTCATGAAAAGTCCTACGTTATTAAAACATTTTAATTGATTATCCTGTAGTCTTGAAAGATTTGAAGAATACCCATCTAACTGAAATATATTTCTGTACATCTAGAAAACCTAACTTACATGTCTATAAACTTGATTATTATAGATGACTCTCTATTAACCTATATTTCTTAATTATGCATTGCATTTTTAAATGAGTTGCACAAACACAATACCTTAATCAAGAGCAGAAGTATATATACAAAATTGACCTTAAATTTGTATCAACAAACCAAGATCCATACCAATGCAAATCTCTATAGCATATAGCCCAATGTTATGTATTATAACTCCCAATATTGGTCTTGCTTTGTTTTTAAAAAATCTTTTCTTCTGAAAGACTGTAATGTCTTCCAGGTCCTGTCATTTCTGTGTAAGAACTTGGGTGAGTTTTCTGCACTTGGCTTATTGGTTTCAGTTTTCCAACCATACTGTCATAGTGTCTCAGCATGAAGGCTGATTCCTGTCTCCACTTCAAACATGTTCTCTTGACAGTACCTTCATCTCGTCATTTTTTTTTTGTTTTGTTTCCTCTTTTTGAATCCCCTTAATTTATACTTTTGGCTTTATTTTCTTTTTTTTTAAATTTTTATGTGATAGATATTAGATTTTATGTTCTTATTTCTTTTTCTCAACTTTTCTTTCACTTAAAAAAGTTATGCTTTTTTGCTTCAAGAATTTCATAGAGGTTTTCTTCTGGCACATTCATTATTTTCAGTTTCTCATAATGTACTGCTTCAGTTTTCATTAAATCACTTTTTGCATATGTGTTGTTAGGTTTTATTCTTAGCTATCCCCTCATCCTGCAATCTTCCCTGTGCTTCATGTTCCTGCCTGTCTAGGTGTCTTCTTTCCATAAATAGTTGTCCATCTTGCTTTAGGTCACATGTCCTACATTGTTATGTATTTATCTCCAAAAGAGTGTCTTGCTGTGAGTCCCAGCTCATTTCAAATTGATACAATCCTCCTGTGACGTTTCCTAAGTGCTGGACTACATAGACATATACCACCACACTTGGCTTTAGTTAATTCTTTTAGTTAATATTTCATTTTATTAACTTTTTTGTTTTTTCAAAATAACCAATTATACAATTTAACCTTCAAAGGTGTGTGTGTGTGTTTCTTGATAATGAACTAAGAGTCTAGAACATTTTATGTTAGAGCTCCCCTGCCAAATAAGCTTTGTCTTATTTCCAATTGCGTTTTTTTTCTTATAACCTTTAATTTATTTTTTATGAAGACAGGAGCCACTTAAATTTCTCTGATAAGGCTAATTATAATTTTTGTCATATATTTTCTGTTCAGTTTGGGCCATTTTCCCCTGTGCTATTGGCTTTCCTGACAATTATAAGCCTGCCTCATTACATTCAGGAAGCAAGACTAGGAAAAATGCTCTAAATCCAACCATTACGAAACACGTAGAGACTCCAGTAAATTAGGAATAATTTTGCTAATTTTTCACTATGTGGAAATCTATAGATACTTTTTTCTCCCCTTAAGGAAATGCCAAAACAAAAAACATAAAATTAAATAGAGCACTGCTAGGTTCTAACACAGGCTTCCAGAAAGACTGGGTAACCAGGTAGGTAAGGAGACTGGTTGGCTTATTAGTTACAGGTCTAATAAAGTTTATCCATTTAAATGGAAGTAAAAAGGTGCAAGATCATTTTGTAGGAATAAGCCAGGCAAATTTTCTTGAAAGTACAGTGACTCTATCTCATCAAAACTGGTGTGGTTGAGAGTATAGTGACTCTATCTCATCATAACTGGTGTGGTTGAGAGTATAGTGACTCTATCTCATCAAAACTGGTGTGGTTGAGAGTATAGTGACTCTATCTCATCAAAACTGGTGTAAGTTGTGTCATTATTTTTTAAATAGCCATTTAGCTCTAACCCTATGCATACAGAGGAAGGAAAGTGTTAGGAAATATACCAGTTATGGCACAAGTCAAACCTGACATTCCAAGACCAAGCTCTTTAAATCACTTCATTGGATGCCCTCATATCTGTGTTCTTCCATGTTAGTGATGTCAAGGCTGTTGGTGATGCAGCGTTCCTTGAAGTGAACCCTAATAACTCTGATTTTTTTTCCTAGCCACTGATACCCTTCTAGCAAGTTTTGTCAATGATGTGTTTGTGATGTTGGTGGCAAGTGTGGATAAGAACTTTCAGTTGATCAAAAATCTTATACTCTTTCTTCAGAACATTCTGGTGATTTGAACTCAGGTCCTCATGCTCACTGCAACCAGCTCTTACGCAACAAGACATTTACCAGGCCAGTATTCTAAATGCTTTATTTTAAAAGTTTCAGAAACTTTAAGCATCACCACTAGGGCATTTGTATAGCCTTTTCTTCAGAGAAATGCTGCAGCCTTGGTACTCTGCTTGAGAAGAAGAGGGAAGGCTCAATGAAAGGTTACCAAAAGTCCTTTAAACTTGTCTCTCTCCATTTCAGCATTGCCACATTCTGCTAGTTCCTATTCTGTTCACTTGTAACTTGGTACTCCATGGAACACTTGATAGACACAGCTGTTGGTTGTCTGTGGCCTTTGAGCCTGGACTCTGTTAGCTTCTCTGTGGCTCTAATATTTCCCAACTGCTGATCACCTTTATTCTCAATCTTAGTATGGCTTAACATTTAGTCTCTTTTGTTCTTGTTTATAGTTCCTTTATATGATTTTAAATGGAAAGATAATAGGTGTATAATGTTCCCTCTTAATGCAGTCCTACAAAGTATTTAGAAAAGATGAACCTCATTGTGCGTTCTAAGACATTAAATTGTGTTTTAATGGCCTAAATGTGCCTTAATTTTCATGACATATGTTGTATATTGAATTTTTGCCTATCCATTATATTTAGGAATTATATTTAGGCTGTGATCTCATTTCACAGTGCCATGGTTGGAACATACAGCAGTTTTGTAAGAAAGTCACATGATTTTCTCTCTAGGTAGTGCAAATATAGTTTGAGATATACCAGTTGTGTATGGCAAATTTAGAACAAGATAGAGTTCCTCAAGAACAGATTATGTTTTAATTATTGCAATTCAGAGTCACAAAATATTCCGAGTCATTTTTATCACTAGGATATGTTCCATAAGGAAATAAGCTATAAAACGAAGTACCACCTTCTGTTGCTAAGAGGAAAATGCTCCTATGTGGCTCACTCTATGGATGTGCATCTACAGACTCCTTCTCGAGTGGTTCACTCACAGCCATCATTGACTCCTGCAACTTAATATAAAGAAAATTGCTTTCTTCATAGAGTATGGCTGCAAGATTTATTAGTGACTAAAACATGTAATCCTCATAAATAATCCAGTCTAGGTAAAATTCTTCAAGGCCAAAGGGCTCACGTGACATTTTTCATTTGGGTACAGAATGGCCATTTGGGCTTATAGGATCATTGAGTCTACATATCAGGCAATTGATATAGATCCATTCAAAGTCCATAAAATATAGAAAATGCCTTTAAAATTTTAGGATATATAATTCAGGCACATTATATATATGTTTTAGCCTGCAGGATTTTCTGAGATGCAGTGTATGTACACTTGGTTAGTACCTAAATGGGATATAGTCAAATATAGACTGAAGCTAATAGTTCAATAATTTCTATTTTCATTGTCTTCATAGACTCATGTCTGATATGGGGTTACCACTGTTTTGTTTAAGGAGTATGTTTTTAAATGACAAAGTTTAGTTCTTAGACCATAGTGATAGTACAAATCATGGCTGCTTGGGAAGAAGTTAATCTTTGCCTAAGAGAGCCTGTGAGAAGTTAAGCAAGACATTTCTAAATATTAGCAGAGTGTTATTCTTTTTCAGAATTTTATTTTAATCCATGCACTTTTTCATTTTCTCTCTGCTCAGACAGATAAGTTACAGGTAGATTAATACATATTCTCAACAATTAAAATATGTAAATGCTATTTGTACGGACTGTTTATTTACATATTTGTATAAAATATGCAATTATATACAAATATACCAATTACATAGAGTGTGGAGAATTGGCTCAGTGGTTAAGAGCATATGCTGCTCTTGCTGAGAACCCAAGTTCTGTTCCCAGAGCCTACATAAGGTGGCTTACAATAGCCTGTAATTCCAGCTCCAAGGGATCTGATCCCCTCTTTTGGGTTTTGAGGATACTGCATTCATATACACATGTTCCATTCTTTTCCCTACAACATATACATAAAATTAAAGAAAGAAACAAATATATTATTACAAACTCTTGTGAATGGGGAGGGGAGAAGTTCATGAGACCTCAACCCTAGACATAGGGAAGTGCACACCAATTGGTCATTTAATGGCAAATAAATGGGCCAGCTCTGAAAAAAAAATCCATTTAAGTAACTTTACATGGATTGAATAGGGTATATTAGTGTATTTAGTGATGTGTATTAAATATATATAAAACAACAAAGAAAAACAAGTGAACAAATGGGGGGCATTAGAGGATTTGGAAATAGGAAAGGAAGGGAAAAATGATGTAATTATATTATAGTTTCAAAAACAAAAACATTAAAAATAAAATACATAAAATTACAGGTAGTTATATATAAGTATGGTTCTTCAGCATTTGAGTAACAGTTTAATGCATTTTAGAATATAGTATTTACTTATTCATAGAATTTAGAATTCTCCTGATTTCTTCTGCAAAGCTGTGATGCAAAAAGGAACACATCCAATATTATCAGCGTTTTCCTTGGTGGGCCGTCATGGCGCATATCAGTGCTGCATGCGCTCTGTGATTGCAGGGTAGAGAAAAGCAACCCAGCCCCTTCTGTGTTTACATTGCCATTTTAACCACAGGCTACAGGAATGACAATGGTTGATTTTTCTCACTGTTTTTTTTTTGGAAATTATAACTACTTCAGAGAGCTGGGGAGATGCTGAGTGGGCAAAGTGTTTGTGGGACAAGTGTGAGAAGGCCTAAATGTGATCATCCTCCTCCATCCATAAAACCCAGGTATAGCCATGTGTGATTCCCGTCCCAGCAAGGCAGATCGCTGGTGCTTGCTGGCCAGCCAGACCAGCCAAATGGGCGAGCTTCTGGGTATGTCCCCCCAAAAGATGGGGAATAACATGAGGAGGACATCTGATGTTGATATCTGGTGCCCATGAATCTCTACATTCTGTGCACATGTGTATACACACACATGCACACAGGCACACATACAATAAATGATAAAAATATAGATTGTCATTAATAGAGTTACTGTTTAAGTGTCCCCCAATCATCTATGTATTGGTTCTTTAGACATAATGTCATCAAATAAATACTTGGTGTCTTGTAACGAACTTTGCCACGTTGTGGCTCACATTAGATTTCTATTCATTTTGTGGATTTAGTTGTGTATTGAATATCCTCAGTGTGGCTCTAACTCTGACATTTTCTCTGAAATCCAGGTTTCTACTTCTATTCACTGTCTCACTCCAAAATAATATCCTCATGTTATGTCCCAGCTAACTTACGTGTATTTAGTAAAGGTTACTGTAGTATGTCAAGAAAGGAAGAAGCCTTGGGTTTGGGGACAGAAAAACTTTAATCACTGAGCTTTCCCTCTTGAGTTTAGCAAATCACTTAATTTTTTTCTCCCCCAAGTTAGAAGTCTTGAATAAATTATTGAGCTTTCAACTCATTCTAAAATTATTTTGAATTACAAACTGGATCCCACTTGTTGTACTTCCGTAGCCCCGTTTGTTGTTACCATACCCAGTCACTGGCTGCCTGAGGGACCACTTGCCCTGTGCTTGCAATATCCACTTTTGCTTTCCCCATATTGCTGAAAGTGCTCTATTACCCCAAAATAATCTCACTTCACTTATTTTAAGAAAAGATCTCATGGCTCCCTAAGTGTGAAACTCAAACTTGTTTGAAATACCCTGCTTTTCGTGGTCTGCCTTTCATCAGCACCCCGAATCCCATACCACGTCACACATGTTTCATAACAACGAACTCTGTTTATTTCCCACAGGCTTTATGCCCTTTGAATCTTAATGCTCTTTCTTCTATCAGCAATACCCAGGCCCCTTTGTAGCCACTGTCCCATTTCTTCATGCTTCTGTGAGTAAAACTGACAGCATCATTTGGCAGCTGCTCGGGGGAATGCGTATAATGCAGCACTCAGCACAGCACCTACATTATTTTAAAGAGCAATGTTTTAAGAAGGAATCATGTGAAATTTGTACTCTATCAGCTCTTCATTAGTGATCTTACATGATGCTTGGGTGTCTTATGCTCTCAGGTGTTTAACTGGGACTTTTCTTTCAGTTCTGTTGTTTTTATTACTTCCCTCCCTCAGTTTCCCAGCTGAGTAGCACAATTTTTACTGTTAACATTAAATTGTGACTTACTTCCAAATTCCATGACATTCTAAGGAAAAATGATTACCGAGAAATCCTGTATATGAAGTTATTGGGTTATTTTTGAGAAAGTCTGTATATGAGGCTTGCAGTGACCACAGTCATACTGAGTTCTCCATGACACACTAGCAAACAATATGGCCCCCATCTGTGCTAGAGATAAAAATGTGTTGGAAACAGAGGGTCGAGATCTCCGAGTAAATTGGGAGTATGGGGAAGAGAGGAGAGGATGGAAGGGAAGTGGGGAGAGGAGAAGGGGAAAAAGTCAGAGAAACCTGGTACTAGGGAAATTTCCAGGAATCCACAAGGATGACTCCAGCTAAGAATCTAAGCAATGGTAAAGAGGGTGCTTAAAATGTCCTTTCCCTGAAATCAGATTGATGACTACCTTAATTGTCATCATAGACAATCCATAGAGATCCATAGCTATGCACTTGTCATCCAGTAACTGATGGGAGGATATGCAGAGATCCATAGCTATGCACTTGGCTGAGCTCCCAGAGTTCAGGTGTAGAGAGGGAGGGGTGATAATACAAACAAAGGGGTCAAGACCATGATGGGGACACCCACAGAAACAGATGACCCGAGAAAGTGGGAGCTCACGGATTCCAGACTGACAGCTGGGAACCTGCATAGGACCGAATAGGCCCTCTGAATGTGGGTGACAGCTGTGTGTCCTGAGCTGCTTGTGCAGCCACTGGAAGTGGAACCAGTATTTATCCTTAGTGCCTGAACTGGCTTATTGGAAGCCATTCCTTATGGAGGGACACCTTGCTCAGCCTAGATATAGACTTTGTTGACTCCCCATGGGAGGCCTCACCCTCTCTGAGGAATGAATGAGAGGTGTGTGTGGGGGATTGGTGGAACAGAAGAGGGGAGGGAGAGGGAACTGGGATTGATATGTAAAATAAAAAGATTGTTTTAAAAAAGAAAAAAAGAAATAAAAAGAAAGGACACAATGATTTACCCTCTCTAATACAATCTGCTGATTAGAATCTTGAAACTTTCAAAGCCCTAGTCTTTCTGCTTTCCTTCAAGAATAAAAAGAATAAAACCCAGTTACCACTCTTAGGTGGTGAGACCTGACCTTTCAATATTCACCGCTTAGCAGCAATGGTCAGAGGCTGATAGGGACACCTCTTCCTTAGAGTCACTGTAAGCCTCAACATTTCTAGAGTCAGGATTTTTTTCTTTTTGAGCGCACTGACTTTCCAGGACTACAGATAGGGGGGTCTGTTTGCTTCCGGGCTTTTAGTCCTGGCATTGCATACATTCTCAGGACGCTTGCCACTGAGCTTTGGTACCTGTGTATAACTTCACTCTCCACTGAAGCTGAATGTTTTTAAAATTCAAATAAAAACCAAGGAATAAATAGATGGAATGGGTATGGACCTAAAATACGTTCTTGAATTCTCCTAGCAATGTATTTGCTACCATATGTCATTGACTTTAGTGTGTTGATCATCAAGTCTAGTACTTGCCACTGCAGACAAACTACTTGCAAATATTGTTTAATCATGCAATTACAAGAATCTTAGAAATCTAAGATTTTATTTGAGTAGTAAAAATACACATTTTCAGTTTATTGCCCTTTCATGTGAACTACATTTCCTTCATGTTCATCCAAAGACCCCAAAAAACTAAACTCAGGCAGCCTTCAAGGGCAGGCTTGTAATCCAAATTATAAAATTTAGAAGGAACACATGATTGTGGGTGGGCACTGTACATGAGTTGCCAGTCTGAGTGAAAAATAAGAATTTACTTACTCATTTTAAAAGTTACATTTTATTTTTTTCAGATTATAATATAATTACACCATTTTCCATCCCTTCCTACCTGCAAACTCTTCTATGGACCATTCTTCCAAATTCAAGGCCACTTTTTAAAATTAATTGATTGATGTTACATACATATATGGATATGTAAATGCACACACATACATTCCTAAATACATAAATACAATATGCTCAGTCTGGATAATTACTTGTATGTATGTTGCAAACATTAGTGAGACAGAGCCAACTTTCTCTTTCATTTGGATCATTAAATTGATAGAAGGCACACTTGGAGCTATTAGTGGCTGTGTCCGCCCACTGTGTGGGGAAATCATATTTGATAACAGACATAGTACAGAGGAAGTTAAAGTTAAAACATGAAGAGAGAGAGATAGAGAGAGAGAGAGAGAGAGAGAGAGAGAGAGAGAGAGAGAGAGAGAGAGAAACGGCGCCGATGAATTAAGGGAACTAATGAGAATCATCAGCACATGGTTTAGTCACCTGAAGAAACAGTCCTAATTTAAGACCTGTTTAATTTTATGTAAAAGATGTCTGTCTAATCAGGTCAGTAATCTGATTACAGCCTTTGGAGTAAAGCTGCTATGCTTACTGTTCCTGTTGAAAACATTGCCAACATTATTTTTTACTTACTTTTCCCTGCATGGTAGGATGTTTTTCTGAGGAAATGTCTGGCTAATGTGACAATCAGTTATGTCTTGAAAACTTTAAACATGGGAGTACGCAGACACATTTGAGGCTCCACAGATTACAAGCACACAATTTGCAAACATTTTAGAAAGGAACATAAAACCAACAAACCTTTTCTCTCTTCCTCTCTTCTGTGGTCACTATAGTTGAGGAGTACGTATATTGACTTGTTCCCAAGCAGCAGAAAGCTAACAAAATCTATTAAAACATTCCTGGGTTTGATAAAGTGCAATCCATACCAGTTATGTATATGGTTACCAAGACGACTTTTACTTCCTGTGCCATTGGAATTTCACCCCACTCTTTGACCCATTACACAAGACTTCCTTCTGTCCGATGCTGTCTTTCCTGATCTGTAAGACACCTTGTGTGTTTCCTTTCCGTTTTATTGAAACATGACTTGTCTCTGAGTAGTTTTCCAGAATGAAAGAGAGCTCAGAAAACATCTCATTACTACAAAACAAGCTTTCTTATAAACTCTATTCCATATGTAATGCCCACTCATTTGAGCTCCTTTTCAGTGTTTGGCATTTCAGTTTGTATACATCTACATATTTGTATATAAATCATCCTGTGCAATCGCATACATTAGGAGAAACTATTATGGGGGTGGGAAATATGTTAAATAATTATCATTTTTATAATTTGAAATGTTCTTTTTCTTGTGTTTCAAAGCACTGGCCTCTACAGCTTCTTTAGCAGTGACATTGAAGGTTCTGCAGCTCAGAGCCCTGCATTCGAATATTTTATTCTCAAGTAACTGAGGTTCATTGTAATTGGAGATTTTTGTAAAAAGACTGGGCATGTTTCCACAATCTCCTTAGCTAGTCCTTCTAATTGACTAGATGCAGCTTTCAAACCTCTCTGACAGGAGTGCACCCAATAGCATGAGATTGAAGTTAATATGGAATTACATATGTGTCCCCTGAGAGAATAATCTGTGGTGGCACTTATGCATGGAGATGGAAATCCTGAGCTCGGCTTAGTGTTCAGCACATTATACCACTGCTTTCCATTGCGAGTGCCATGTCAAACTCTCACACGGGATGATATAGCCCAGCTGATTGTTCTCCACAGGGTAAATTCCACTAGCATGTTCCAGGCTCTTGTGTGGTGGTTTTTCACAGGCGGCTGTTGGGTATGTGCCCTGTTCCATCTGTCTGACTGTCCCAGGCAAGCTCTGGTGTTGGCCAAAGTGCAGCCTCATCTTCTACAGAGCTTTCCCCATCTCTTCTCCGCTTCTCATACACTCCTGTCATGGATATTTTACTATTCATGTTTGCTGAACTGTGATATTAATGTGGTAGACAAAGAGCTGAGGTAAGTTTTCCACCCTGTCCTAGTTAGGGATTCTGTTCTTACGACAAAACACCATGGCCAAAAATCAAGCTGGGGAGAAAGGGTTTATTGGGCTTACACTTCAGCATTGCTGTTCATCACTGAAGGAACTCAAACAGAATAGGATCATGGTGGCAGGAACTGACGCAGAGGCCATGGAGGAGAGCTGCTTACTGGCGTGCTTTCCCTGGTTTGCTCAGCCCACCTTCTTATAGGAGCCAGGACCAGCAGCCCAGGGATGCCACCACCCACCATGAGCTGACCCCTCCCCCACCATTTCCCCACATTGGTCACTAAATGAGAAAATGCCTTCTAGTTGGATCTCATGGAGGCATTTCCTCAGCTGACACACCTTCCTCTGATTACTGTAGCTTGTGTCAGGTTCACACACAAAACCACCCAGGACACACCCTTTATACTGTCTGAGAGAAGTGTGTCTTTGCTTTCCTTCACAGCTGGAGCAAGCACAATCCACTGTGCAGTGCAGGTACCTCCAGTTTGAGCTTCCTGAAGATTCAGTATGAATGTCACAAGCCACAGGGTTCTTGTTCTGCACCCGTTGGCCTGTTCTTTGCTCATTTACAGGTACTGTTCATCAGTGGATATTCTCCTTTACCTTGTGATATGGAGTCACAAGACACGTTGTATTTGTCCTTGTCTATGTTCAAGGACTTGATCTATATGTAAAGCAAAATTATTTGGGAGAGGGCTGGAGCAGGCTCTGGAAGCAGGGTGTGGGAAGCAGTTGTTTCTACCCCAACAACTGTCTCCACGATAAGTAGTCACTGAAGTTTCTCTGCTTCCTTCCTAAGTGTACAGCACTCGGATTAGGACTGCTCTTTTTGTTGATATGATGGTTGGCATGTGTACAGTGCTGCCTCGTGCATTCGTGTCTCCTGGGCCTCATCTTCCAGCTTGCTCGGCCCCATCTGATTGGATGAACACAGACAAGCTACCTCTCTTAAGGAAGCCAGGACAGCACACTGGAAATGTCAGGTGGTCATGGGAGGCTGCAAATGATGTAGTCTGCACAATGTAGCAATTAAATCGAACAGAAAAAAAAAACTCCCAAAGTATCCCTCGATGCTACTGGCTAAATGAAAATGATGATAATGACTTAATACACCTGGCAATGGTGAGGTGGGTTAAGGTGCTTCTTAGGACAAAGAGCCAATGTATCAAGGTCTTCTGATGTTCTTTCTCACACATTCAGTTTGTTTAAGTGGATCAATGAGAGCAGCCTAGAGCAGCCATTGAATGTTACAAACTCGTCTGACAGTCTGGCCTGACCTAGGGTAAATGAAGTGAAAGCATCCTAGTTACCTTCAGGCATGTCTGTGTGCGTCTTCCACTCTCCTAGGTCCCTGGCTACAGGGAGGAATGAGTCCTTACTGCTGTGAGAATGTACAGTTTTGACTCTACAGCTTTTCCCTGTCCTTTCCCTCCTCGCATGTGTGAGCAAATCATTTGTATTTTCATTTCAGCCTCATTAGCATGCAGCACAATGTTCAAGTCTACATTAAGTAAATGAATTCTGAATGACTGAATGTTGGTTCACGGTTCTCTTTATGGAAAAACATATACTATATTGATCTACTTGCCTGCTTATTTGCATTAAACTTATGACCTCATGGACCTGGTTGTCTGTATATACTCCTATTAAAACATATCCTCCTGTAACTTTTGTTTTAAAAACCCCTTTGAGATTGAAAACTGACCAGACGAAGGCAGGATTCTATGAACGCCATGGTTTTCAGCTTTCACTTATTTTAGAAGAAAAGGAAACTCCCTTTCCTCACCTCCCACAGCCTGAAGAAAGTTTCCTTTTTGAGAGCAAAATTACCATTTGTTTCAAGACTTCTCTTCAATTATAGCAATTTCCACATGTTTTGAAACTATTCTCAGCAAAAGAAAAGCCAGCATCATGTGCTTTTGAAACACAGGCCGATCTGGCAGACACAGGTTTAGAGGAATCAGCGCTAAAACTCCTGCTTTGGGAGGTTTTCTCCTTTGCTCTTGGCTATTGTCCAGCCTTCTGTTAACTCAGAAGCTGGACCGACTGAGCGCAGAGCCACGTTTAAGGGCTGCACCAAGTGGATCTTCCAGCTGGCTCTCTAGCAGCTAACCCTCTTCAGGGTAAGATGGCCCACGCGCTTAGCTGAGGTTTGCCCTGTGTACATTTTATGCTCTCAGGCTCTGGCTGGGACGACAAGCAGGAAGCATCCATCGCAACCAGCCAGCTGTGGCCTGCCAGTTCGATTCCTTGACAGGTAGCAGGATGGATTCTTGGCTTTAAAACATTTCCAAGCTTCCATGTGTGCTAGGGAGGGCAACTGTTTAGCCTAAGCAATTCAAAGAAGCGTGATTGTGCTTCGGAGTACACAGAAAGTCACCACATCTGCTTCGTATTTTTGGCATTTAGAACTGAACTAGAACAGAGAAATAAACATACAGCTTTGAATATAGAGTAAAAACAAGTTCATGGTAACAGATGAGCATATTGTATATAATCCAGTGAAAATTTCCTTAATGAGGGTTTCTTTTGGCAAAGTGAGAAATATTTCTGGTGTTAATCAAGGTTTTTTTTTTTAAAGATTTAATAGAAAATATTATCTATTTAAACATCAAGACAGCCTATCATTCCTTCTTAAATCTATTATAGTCAATTGTTGAGCTGCTGCCGTGGTGTCATGTGACCTATTGCAAATATTTGGGGTATCATCTGCACTACATTAGCCTTTCTAGTGGTAGTTATTAAAAAAATAATTTGGATGTAGTAGGCTAAAAACATTCAAGGCTATGAATTAGAACGTCATTAACCACTTTCAGCTTTTATTTTGGTTCAAATGTAAATGCAGTCATTTGATATCTAAGTGTATATAATATGTGATGACGGTCTTTTAAAAGTGTAATCTAGCAGAAAATACATCTTAATTTGAGTGTAACACTGCTTTAAATATAATTTCAATATTCTTCAGCATCTGGCGTCTCAAAGCATGAGGTCATGTGAGGTTAAGAAAACTTTTCCTGCCAATAATAATAACAAGTTTACTTCAGACAAATACTGAGAAAGAAGCTGTGTTTAAGATGGTCAGGCATCGTGGAAAAAACTAAAGTCCCGGCATGTGGAGATGTCACCGTGTAGGACCTCTGTACCTCAGGATATATATTATATATAATTATATATATTATATATATATATATATATAATTTCCCAGCCTAGAGGTAGCATTTGGGAGACTTGTGGAATGAGAACCTACATGAAACAATTAGCCCAGGTAGCTCAGGCTTGCTGATTATACTCAGATTTCTTATTGGTCCCTCTTCTATAATTTCCAGTTAAGTACTTTCATATTTATTTTTCAAAGTCTGTGGTCCAGTAGGCTATAAGCTGTGTGAAGGCAGGAACCATGTCCTTGGTCTAGTGCATCCCCAGGGTCAAGCTTATATGTGAGTGGCAGATACTTGTTGTTCAGGGAGAAGTTGTAGATACCTGGTGGGCTTGCTCTAAATGCGTGTGTGTTGACTCCCGTCCAATGTTTAACAACACTGCAGATGGATTATTGCCACACCCACTTTCCAGAGGAGTGAGGAGAAGCACAGAGAGCTTGACCCCTTTGCTAAAGGCATTCAACTATTGGGCAGAGGAGCAAAACTTAAGCTAGGTGGTCTTCCTCTCTCTAGATACTTGCTTATCATTGATAAATGAATTCTTGACAAAGTAAAAATACTTTATATTAATCAAGACTGAAAAATGACCTGATAGTCAACATTAGATGCTAAGGCTGACTGTCATGAATTACCTTTTGTTAATACCTTATTTAAAAAATTGTGTTAGCCATTCCTGGAGCACAGGTATCTGGTGTGCATGTGTTCATGTGTGCACATGTGCAAGAGTGCATGTACCTTTTTGTGTGTATGTGTACATGTGTATGTATGTGTGTGTATCTGTTTACATATATGTGTGCATGGGTATGTATGTGTGCATGTGTAACTGTGTCTCCATGTATGTATGTGTGTGTACCTTTGGGCATGTGTATACCTGTGTTTATGTGTATATGTATGTGTGTGTACATATGTGTGTGTTTTAGGCAGCTGCTTGCTTGTTTCCTGACCACCCAGACTCCTGAAATAACCACACAGAAACTGTATTAATTAAATCACTGTTTGGCCAATCATTACAGCATATTCCTAGTAAGCTCTTGCATATTAAATTAACTCTTTTCTATTATTTTATATTTTATATCTAGGCTTGTGGCCTACTGGCAAGGCCAGCTGGCAGCTTGTGTCTTTCCCTTGTGGCAGCTACATGGAGTCTCACTAACTCTGCCTTCTTTCTCCCAGCATTCAGTTTAGTTTTCCCCACCTAGCTCTATTCTGCTAAGCCACTGGCTGAAACATCTTTATTTGTTAACCAATAAAAGCAGCACATATACAGAAGAACTTTCCACACCATGTGTGCACCTGTGTGTTTGACTACCTGTGTGTATGTTTATGTGTGTGTATTTTTACCTGTATGTATGTGTGTGTGTACATGTGTGTTTGTATACGTGTGTGTGTATGTGTGTGTGTATCTTTGTCTCTTTTTAATAGATGAGAAAACTGTAATGGTTAAGTAATTTGGTGCTTCATCTTGCTAATACACTCTGGACTGGAATCAAAGCAGTCTCAGCTGCAAACTCATATTCTTTGTTGCACATAGCTCATGCCTCTATCCTCTGGCTACTAATGCAGTGGATAGAGGTCAGCTTGGGCAGTATGTGGTCACTCCCGGAAAGATATTGATCTCCTTGATTTTTTTTCACTCCATGATGTGGGTTTTGTGAGTAACAGGGATCTGGCTTTCCCTTGCCTCCAGGGGAAGCAAGGCAGGGCAGGACTCACCTTTGTACCTAATTTAGGTTGACAGCAGTTTAGTGTAGCCCTGAAGTTACAGATTCCGAGGTCTTATGATTCTGTGCTGAAAGCCAGAAAGAATAAATTATTCTCTTCCCTTCTTCTGTCATTTTAAATCTGCAGGGGAATTGTGTGCTATGAAAACTTGAAACCAGTTCCTCTGTTGTTAGCATATGATTATTTTATGGTCTGTCAGAGATTAAAGTGGGGGTCTGCACAGTTCAAGTGTTATTTTTAATCAGGTACTCATAATTCATTTTATATAAGAGACCCGATGAGTATTTGTTAATTACAGCGATCATACAATCTTTCAAATGCAAATAGTCTGACTCAAGGTTCAGTTTGTTTGGTACCAACTGATGATTAAAGAATGGTATAGCTTTACAGTTGTTTTATTCCCATCTGTGTGCGCCAGGCAATCACCACTTACAGATGGTCGTGATTCGGAGACAGGTTGCTACATGCAGAAAAAGTATGTTTCCGTTATCTTAATAAGATTTATTGCCGTAG
This sequence comes from Ondatra zibethicus, assembly GCA_004026605.1. Classification (NCBI taxonomy): domain Eukaryota; kingdom Metazoa; phylum Chordata; class Mammalia; order Rodentia; family Cricetidae; genus Ondatra; species Ondatra zibethicus. The sequence continues at coordinate 16,125 of PVIU01022294.1, forward strand.
TCACAGCTAAGTGCTTAAACCTTAATGATAATTGCTGCTAATCTTTCAAGAAAATGATTAGAGTTTAATAAACCTCAAGAAGGGTATTTTTCCTGTGAACTTCAACAGAATTGCAAAGGTAAATTTTATGTTTATTTTCTCATCTAATAAATTGGAAGACTGTGTGCTCTTTACCGCTTTCAGAAACTGGATTTGGTACATGTCCGTGTGTGCATGCACGCGCACACACATGCACACACACACACACACATACACACACACACACGGAGTATGAAGACTTATAGTTGCTATGAAAAAACAATAGGTCAAATTGCACTGAATAATTTTTGTAGAAATATACTAAATTAATTCCTATTAGCCTCAATACATAATAATCAGCTACAAGAACATGCACTTGTAACTCCACATATTTAAGAAGCAGAGACAGGAAGATCATGATCTCTAGTCTAGATTGGACAACATATCAAGATTATTCCTCTAAAGTATGTTTGTATTGTGAAATTATGCTAACTACTTTGATCATCTAGTGCAATGTTTAGGGCTGGAGAGATGACTCAGTGGTTATGAGCATGTTGGTTTGGAAGAGGACCTGATTTAGATTCTCAGCACTCGCACCATGTAAGCATGAAGCAAGAATGTGCCACCTCTGAAGCAGACCAGGTTCTCACTAGACACCAAATCTGTTGGCATCTTGATTGTGATATTTTCATTCTCATGAGTTTTGAGAAGAACATTTCTATTACTTATAAACCACCCAGTCTAAACTGAAAGATGACTTAGATTGAGTAGGAAGGAACTAAAATATTCATGGAAGTGGAATCCAAATATATTTGCTCTTTCATGTTCTATTTAGCATAATTTCTGTTACATTTAGCATGTTTTCTGAATTCATCTATGAATAGAATTTCATTCAGATTTGTGGCTTAATATTGCAGTAGGTGCCAGATTTGTTTATTCACTAATTTATTGATAAGTATCATCAATATGGAGGGGTGAGTGCTGTGCCATGGGCCTTAGAGCCTGGGTAATATTCTTATGTTGGCATCTGTTTGTGCTTTTGCTTTCAGTTTTGGAATCATTATAGTTTTATTTCTTTTGCTGTCTCACACCCTGAGAAAGAAGGACCTTAGTGCAGAAAAAGTTTATTTTCACTAAAATTTCCCCATCATTGCAGGGAAATCATAGTAGGAACTCAACAAGATAGCCACACCCACAGTTTAGAGGAAAGAGACCAGGAATACATGCATAAATACTACTTAACTCACTTTCCCCAATCTTATATAGTTCAGGATGCAAACACAGAGTTGTGGGACCCACAATGGGCTATATCCTGCAGTATTAACAGAATCAAGACAACCCACACCCCAACAGGCCCACTGGCCAGCCTGATGTAGAGATAATCCCTCACTGAAACTGTCTTCCCAGATGTTTCGAGACTGTGTCTAGTTGACAATTAAAATTAGATATATACCAAAGAGTAATTTGATGATCATGTACTAAGGCCAAGTGTAACTTTGGGAGGAACTGAAAACATTTTTCTACAGTGGCTATATCATTGTACAGTGGCTATATTATTCTACAGGCATATCAGCTCCACCAGCACACTGTGGTTACATCATTTTCTTTGTAAACCAGGACCTAACTTGACTTAATTTAGATAGAATTTTAATTTTAGAAGTTTGCTCGTGACTAAGTGCAAACATTTGGTCATGGGAAAAGAACAGGTGCTGGGGAAAGGCTTCATAGATGGCCGCTCATAGGGAATCGGACTTCCTGTTTGGGGAGCAAAAATCAATGGGTGCTCTGTTTTGATTGAGGATAGCTACAAACCATGTTGTAGACACATTCGAAGGTTCAATGTTTCATTTCTTGCACACAGCACCGGCCTTTTACCACCATATAATTCCAGGTTTATGTGGCTTTGGAGCTTCAACATCAGGTTTGTGTCTGAAACAGAAGTTCTTAAATTATTTACTTACAGTTTTAATATGAAATAACTTAGCTGTATTTTTGTTTTCAGATTTCTGCTCAACATGCTTTTAGAGCTGTCAGACAGAAAAACTCATTTAAGAAAGCAGATACAGATGAAATAATACTTCTCTGAGAGATGCTGTCTATGATGCTTACTTAGATATAAATAAATTTGCTTGTAATTACATTTAATATTGGTATAAAATGTTTTATACTAATCTGCCTAGGGTATATGAAATAGAATGGATTTATGTCTGTTTTTTCATGTAACATATTTCAAACTGCAAAGAATTGCATTGCAGACTGAGATATTGGCCACTTATTTAAAATACAATCCCAAATGAGAGAGATCCCCTTGTCAGAACAGTCACTAGAGAACACAGCAGCCTGCATGACTGTGGAATGAAAATCATTAGCTCTCTTCAGTGAATGAGTCATGGATGCTGACTAGAGTGAGATTTCTTTTCAAGCACTCCTTTTTGTGAGTGATGGAGGATTTCTTGTCATTTTATGTATTATTCAATATCTTTGTCATGATCCCTCTTGATAAATGGTATGAAAAATGATCCTTTATCAATTAAAATTAATTGAAATATTTACAATTTATACTTTCCTTCCATACATATGGAAGAGCTTTCACCAAATCAATTAATTAGCACAATATATGACTGTGAGGTATGTCTTATTATCACCATTTTATGGACAAATTTAAAGCTAGGGAGGTTAATTAACCCATCCAAGAGTCCAGAGGCCTGGAGACGCAATGCAAAAATAGACTGAGCACCAACTTCAAGGCCAGGAACTCTGCTTTTAGCATGGATTTTAATCAATTTAGATGGCTTTATGTAATTTAAAAAGCACACGCAATATTTCTGAACCACCAGGCAGCAATATAATGTGGTTAAAATAATTAATATTCTGATATCCTTTATAAGTATAAATTATTATTATATATTCCAGCCTTAGAGTGCTAAGCAGGCTAAACCATTCTGTAGCACTGGTGACTAAGGTGTAAATTAGCTGATAAGTGGGACACCATCCTGTGTCTCCTGCTAAGGTATCAGAAGGTCCTTTGTTCGGTTCAAATCTATGTAAGTGGTGTGTTTTGCATTGCTCTGCTTAATGTGTTTGTTTCCAATATTTTAATGAACCCCAATTCATTTTACATAGAAATATCATGTTCAGAACTGTACAGGGTGCCCTTGATTCTGCCATAAAGTCTCCTGTTTCTCTTTGAAAGAGAGCTGTGGGAAGAACATAGAATTATGTGACTGTCCACAAAAGCAGTTGGTTTTATTAGTGTTTTATTTATGTCATGACAGACTGCTGAGAATGGTATTTTGTCCAGGGAAATATTATTTGGGACTAGACAACTCTGTGCTTGTTTGCTGCTTTGTTTCCATTGAGTACACTTAGGGAAAATAAGAATACTGGCAACCCATGCCTTGTTCTATTGAAAGGTTTCCCCCTCACTGTTTATTTTGAAAGTTGTTGGAAACGTCACACTTTCACTCAGGTTTTCATCTACGTAAAGTAAAGGGTTGTACGACTAAGTATGGACTATGAAAGTGTACTCAATGGAAACAAAGCAGCAAACAAGCACAGAGTTGTCTAGTCCCAAATAATATTTCCCTGGACAAAATACCATTCTCAGCAGTCTGTCATGATGTAGTATGTGGAGCGAGTGGGCTGATTGTCATCCCAGCCACCCTTGGTTGTGTCCCCCACCCTGCTCCTGGTTGCACGGCTAGCTTACACCCAAAATAATTACACAGAAACTGTATTCATTTAAAACACTGCTTGGCCCATTATCTCCAGCCCCTTATTGGCTAACTCTCACATATTATTTTAACCCATCTCTATTAATGTGTATCGCCACTTGACTGTGGCTTACCGGCATGAGTTTAACCAGCGTCCATCTAGGGCAGGAGAAACATGGTGTCTGCCACACTGCCTTCTTCTCAGCATTCTGTTCTCTTTTCCCCACCTATCTAAGTCCCGTCCTATCAAAAGGCCAAGGCAGTTTCTTTATTCAACCAATGAAAGCAACACATAGAAAGAAGGACCTCCTACACCACTTAGGGAAAATAAGAATACTGGCATCCCAAGCCTTGTTCTATTGAAAGGTTTTCCCCTGTTTATTTTGAAAGTTGTTAGAGACATCACACTTTCACGCAAGTTTTCACCTACATAAAGTAAAGGGTTGTAAGACTAAGTATGGACTATGAAACTAGATAGGAGGACCATGAGATGAAAACAAGAGCTATTGATGCGGGTTATGAAAAGCACGGGCCTTGAGAATAGAAAGAGACTACTAGGGGATGGAAGCCCCCAGACCAGGGAGATGAAGGACAGGCATGGGCAGAAAGGAATTACAGAATAAACATTGTTTAAAGAATCCCATAATGAAACCAATTGTTCTTTGTAAGATAATATAAAAATGAAAATGGAAAGTTATTGCTAGAGAGGCCCAAATCTCAACCTGTTCACTTAAGTGAAAGTGCACAGGATGGTGACAAGATATAAGGACAAATACTGATTAATCTGATGGCATTTCAGATGAAAAATGAAGATTTTCTGTGATTTATTAATGGGCAGCTGATGAGAATCCTTTTCACGAGTTCACAAAGCCGGCCCTGAAGTAGTTCATGCAGTAAGCATCAGTGTGATGCAATTGCCACCTAGCACAGTGCTAACTGCTGAGGCAGAGGCTCATGTTACTGACAATTTTCTTTAATCATAATAGAGTATTGCATTTGCTGAATGATGATAATAAGATAAAGATCACCAGCAGAAAAAAATGATTTTTTCTAAGATTATCATTTAAAATTATTTATCTGGTTGCTGTATTAGATTGTATTAATTTCCTATACCAAATGAATTTTATGTTCTTGAAATGAGTCCTTTTAGCTCATAGTGTATAATGCTTTTCATAAGTTGCTTGATTTGGTATTGTGGTATTCTGTTGTAGACTTTTGTGCTAATATTTATGTAAGATCTTCCTGTTAGTTTTCTTAACTTTTAATGACTTTCCATTTTCTATGTCATATAATAAATCATATAAAAATATAATATAACAAATATTCCTATTTTCAAATCAAGGAGCTCTTCTTAGTTGTGAACCAAATATCCGAGAAAGTCAACTTAGAGGACAAAAGATGATCTTGTGTTTAGTAAGTTTCTGCTCACAATTCCCTTTCTCTGTGGTTTTGAGGCCTGTGGTGAGGCAGAACTGCTCACTGCCTGGTGGTCAGGAAGGAAGCAGAGAGGGCATAGGAGAAGAAACAGTGAGGGGTTCCTGAAGGTGTCATATAAGGAAGTAAACCACGCAGAGACAAAAATGAAAACCCAGTACAGATTGACTCTGTCAAACTGGATCAGACTTTGGGGAATCTAACGCCAGGCATATTTAAAACATATTTTAAACACAGTACAATTTAAAGCATATTTAAAACACAGTGCAAATTGGGACAAAGTTTCCAGGCAGCAACCAGTCCAATCATTCCAATTGCAATAAATCTTAGGGTGTGATTGCTGGAGGGAGCAGGTGACCTCTTGTTTGTCCAGGCTGCCTGGCTAGCTTACACCCAAAATAACCACACAGAAACTGTATTAATTAAATTACTGCTTGGCGCATTAGCTCTAACTTCTTATTGGCTAACTCTCACATCTTGATTTAACCCATTTCTATTAATCTTTGTATCACCACGTGGCAGTGGCCTACCGGGAAAGATTGGGCATGTCTGTCTCTGGCAGCTCCATGGCTGCTCTCTCTCTCTCTCACTCTGCTTTCTTCCTCCCAGAATTCAGTTCTGTCTTCTCTGCCTACCTAAGTTCTGCCCTATCAGGCCAAAGCAGTTTCTTTATTCATTAATCAATGAAAGCAACACACAAACAGAAGAACCTCCTACACCATGTGACTACATAGAAACTCTTAAGGAAATGTTCAACATCCTTAGTTATCAGAGAAATGCAAATCAAAACAACTCTGAGATTCCGTCTTACACCTGTAGGAATGGCCAAGATCAAAAATACTGATGACAACTTATGCTGGAGAGGGAAAAGGGAACACTCCTGCATTGCTGGTGGAATGCAAACTGGTACAGCCCCTTTGGATGTCAGTGTGGTGATTTCTCACAGGAAACAACCTTCCTCAAGACTCAGCAATACCACTTTGGGTATATACCCAAAGGATGCTCAATTGTGCCACAAGGACATGTGCTCAACTATGTTCATAGCAGCATTGTTTGTCATAGCCATAACCTGAAAACAACTTAAATGGAGTACTACACAGCAGAAAAAAAATAATGACAGCTTGAATTTTGCTGGCAAATGGATGGAGATAGAAAACATCATTTTGAGTGAGGTAACCCAGACCCAGAAAAACAATTATCATATATACTCACTCATAAGTGGTTTTTAAACATAAAGCAAAGAAAACCAGCCCACAAATCACAATTCCAGAGAACCTAGACAACAATGAGAACACTAAGAGAGACATACATAGATCTTATCTACATGGGAAGTAATAAACAAACAAACAAACAAACAAGATCTCCTGAGTAAATTGGAAGCATGGGAACCTTGGGAGAAGGTTGAAGGGGAGGGGAGAGGCAAGGAGGGGAGCAGAGAAAAATGTAGAGCTCAATAAAAATCAATAAAAAAGCCCAAAGTACATGTGACCATGGTGGTGGGTTCCAAAGTTAGTGTGGGTGGGGCCTAGAACCTAATGTGGTCTTTGGTTAGATAGCATAGAGGTCAGCAGACCATGAAGTGCAAGTGACATCTCCCCTAAGGTTGGATAATGGTCTATGGGGGGGGGGGGAGAGTTTGAGATAGTCATTCTGGAGAATTTTTGTGAGGTCTGCCTCCAAAAACATTAAAAATGTTGTTAACAAAATCCACTCTCAGCTTTCTGGATGGAATGTGGGCATTTGATATTTATCTCATCCACTGAAGTGACACCCTTACATGATTAACATTCCTGGTGTTCTTAGTGCTTAGAGTACATAGACCTCTGTGTCCCCAATAGAGCCAAGAGATATATGTTAAACTGTACCCACAGAGATACCCCAACTAAGGGCCATCTTCCAGTTCCTATGACATCCCAGAATGATATCAAATTTTGAATCCATCTCTGGATCAAACCATCAGCCAGGCCAGAACCTCCCATGAACCAGCAACCATTCCACATTGCCACAACAGGAGACCAAGCCTTATGACACACATGTCCACAGGAGATATTTCACATTCAAACATGTATTTTTTTCCCTCTGGGGTAAGATTTGTAAAGACTTTATTATTGGTGATATCCTTTTCTTTTTCTCTCTGTGTGTTCATGGAATATGCACAGCTGTGCAGGTACTCTTGCTTGTGCATTGGCATATGATGGCAAGATGTTAATGTTGAATTCAGGCTGCATGTATGTGAATGCAGCTCCAGGCACCTGATGTGAGTGCTGGGACCTGAATTAAGGTCCCCTGGAAGACCTGAAAACACTCTTAGCCACTGTGACAGGGCTTGTGTATGAGGCAATACTAACACCCATCTATTAGCTTTAGTTGGTTTATTTCCTGTTGAGCACTTATACAAATGTCCTCAGATATTTTGTAAGTACAGTATGGAAAACTTACTGATATTGTTGATTTTTTTTCATTTTGCTTAAACTTAGTATTTTTGCTTCATCTATTTCATGTTCTGTTTGTCAGAAGCTTGCATATTTATAATTGTTATATAATTTTGGTGAATATTTTTATAATTTTAGCATGTCCTCTGGTTTTAGTATCAATTTGTATTAAACACAAGGATGTCCTCTATGACAGCATTTTTAATTCTTACTGCATAATATGTTTACAATGACAAAACAATTTTTAATTAGTCTATTTTATGCAATATCTGTTAAATCACTTGGGCTTTCGAGGTAGTTCTTCATTTGTATTGCTTTCATTGGTTAAATAAAGAAAACTGCCTTGGCCTTCTGATAGGGCAGCCCTTAGGTGGGGGGAGTAGACAGAATGGAATTCTGGGAGAGAGAAGGCAGAGTCAGAGAGAGCCGCCGTGGAGTCAAGAGAGTCAGACATGCTGAATCTTTCCCGGTAAGACCACGACCTCCTGGTGACATAACGGACTATTAGAAATGTGTTTGTTTAAGATGTGAGAGTTGGCCAAGAAGAGGCTAGATAAAATGGGCCAGGCAGTGTTTTAAATGAATATAGTTTCAAAAAACTTCTGCATTTTTTGGTTTTGTTTATTTAGACAAGGTCTTACTTTTTTCCCTGGGCTATACTCAAGGTTCTGGGCTTATACAATCCTTTTGCTTCTGTTTCCCATGTAGCTGTGTAATTATTTCAAATGTAATTATTTTAAATGTAAATTTTTTTTTGGAAAAGTCTTTGTTGATTCTTTGTGGATCTCACATTCTACTTCCTGATTTCAGTCACCTTCTAGTCCCAGGACTTATAACTTCTTCCCTTCAACCTCCCCACAAAACAGAATTTAAAATAATACAAAAGAACCCATCAACACCCCCAAACCAAAACCAACCAACCAAACAAACAAAAAGCAAATAGAAAAATCTCAAATGTGGAAACTGTAGTGTGCCACAGTGAGTCACACAGTATACCCTTTAGTCCATATACCTTTAATTAAAAGTGTTCATTGTAATGAGTCATTGGTCTGGTTTGAGGTCTATGGCTTCTTCTGTACCCTTGATACTGGGCTCTAATGGGGACTTCTCTTGGATATCGTATTGTTGCTTTATGGCATAGATATTCTGTAGCTTTGGATCTGCAGGATTGTCCCCTCTACAAGCTTTAGAAGTTCATAGATGAGGTGGGTATAGTCCTCTTCTGGGCCTGGGTGGTAGCTGGTTTGGTCAGCCTGCCAGCTTTCTCTCATCACCCTGGTGAGCTCTCTAGCACTGCCCTGGCTAACAGTGCTAGAGAGCTCACCAGGGTCCAGCAAGGACAGCAAGGAGCAGGGCCAGTTCTCCTGCTCTCACACCAGGCTCCAGCTCACCCACACTCATACCATCAGGGCCACATCTACTATTTTGCCCAGCAAAGTGCAGGGTCTACTCTCCCATTCTTATGCCCCCAAGGATGGCTTTCCCACCTGTCACATGCAGCAAGTGGGGAAGAAGGCATATTTCCTTTACCCTTGCCATCCCATGGTGTATGAAGAGGGGGTGGGGATAGCTTTTCTGTTCTCATGCCCACAGCCCCAGCCTGCCTGCACCTCCACCAATAGAGTTAGCTCTAGTGTGCTGCCCTGGTGAGGGGCTAAGACCTCTGCCCTATGTGTTGCAACTGGAAAGGGGCAGGACCAGCTGTTCCACTGTAGTGACCCCAGAGCCAGCTCTTTCACCTGCCACAGGTTGGAAGGGGTGAGAAGGGAGAGAACATTTTTTTTCCTCACCCATAGCAGATGGAGGTCCAGGTCAGTCCTGCCGTCATGTTCACACCAGTGTGCTCACCTCTTCCAGGCTCACCTGGCAGATTCAGCTTTACTGTGCTGCCTAGGCTAGGTGCAGGGCCTGTTCTCCCAAGTGCCTCAGTCCTTGAGGGGCAGGACCAGTTCTTCTACTCTTGTGACTATGGGACCAGTTTTTTCAGCCTTCGGTAGGTGATGATGGGTAAGGGGTAATGAGCAATGGGGATATCTGTCCCTTGCCCACATCACCTGGAGACATACCGTGGGGCTAGCTCTCCCATTCTTGTATATTCAGGTCCAGTTCACCATCATCATCGCTAGCAGGGTCAGCTCTATTGTGCTTCCCTGAGGAGGTACATGACCCACTCTGTAGAGTGGTACAGTTGGTGTGGGGCAGGCCAATTCTCCCTAGTGCTGCAGCCAATGAGGGGTGGGGCAAAATCTGTGTGACTCTATCCTCACTACTTTCAGTGATAACAGGAGACACAGACATCAATACAGACCCTTGCTGTGATTAGATGGTGGATTTAGACATGTCCGTGGCAGCAGGCAGGGCTGACATGTCAACATGGACTGGTATGGACCCAACTCAAGTTGGCCCTTAAACCCCCACATGGACACAGGCGTGGGTTGAGATTCTGGGCATCCACACTGCCTTCAGTGGTGACAGGAGCCTGGGACAACAGCATATATCCCGTCGGAGGCAGGACCGTGTGTAGCTCATTGCCCGCTCTATTATGAGGTTCAGTGTGGCTGGCTTTATGTTGAGGTCTTTGATCCATTTGGAATTGTGTTTTGTGCATGGTGATAGATATGGATCTATTTTCATTTTTCTACATATTGATATCCAGTTATGCCAGCACCATTTGTTAAATATGCTTTCTTTTTCCCATTTCTTTGTCAAAAATCAGGTATTTATAATTATACTTATAGCTGTTTTAAAATATTTTTATGTGTAGTTTCTCTTATTTGATTGAAGGACTCCATTTGTGTTTCCTATATGAAAGATTTGATAGAGAAGTTTTCTCAGATATTGTTAATCTGTAATATCTCAATAATATATTGTAATATCTCAACTTCTGCATTTTTTGGTTTTGTTTATTTAGACAAGGTCTTACTTTTTTCCCTGGGCTATACTCAAGGTTCTGGGCTTATACAATCCTCTTGCTTCTGTTTCCCATGTAGCTGTGATTATAAGTATGTATTGAAATGCCCTTCATTTTTGCTTGACCTATGTTCCTGCATGTAGAACTTTTGGTTGACAGCTTTTTCTTCAGCACTTCAGACATTCTGTCCCATTGCTTCTCTCTCCATTATTTTGATTAGGAAACTGAGTTATTCAGAACCCCTCCCCAGATTCTCTGCTGTTATTTTCAAGTTTTTCTTGTTTTTGACTTTTAATATAATATACGTTTATAATGGGAGCATTTTAGTTTATCATACTAGGATTTGGTTGAGTTTTAAGATGGATGGTAAAACTTTTTTCATCAAATTTAGGAATTTGGAGCAATTATTATTTTGAATTATCTTTTCCCTTTCATCTCTCTCTGCCCATGGTCAATTTCCCTCCCTGTATATGTTGGAATGCTTGACATAATTTGTTGATGTTTGAAGAACTGTTTGATTTCCTCATTGTTTTCTAAATTTCCATTACAGTAATCATTGACCTACTTTCAAGACTTGAAAAAGGCAAATTAAAATACTACAAAAATAACCACTACTGTTAAAATTTAAATGGTTTTGTATTTTGTAATTTTTGTTTGAGAGTTTCATATATGTATGTAATGTGTTTTGATCAAGACATTCATGTTATTGAAGTCCAATGAAGTTGTCATTTCACTTCCTGAATTTTCTAGCGTGAGAATTTCTGTTTATTTCTATCTACTTCGCATCACTTTATTTATGGCCTCTCTTACGAGATGGTATTCTCATACTTTCCTTTAGGTTCTTTGGATGCCTTTATTATAGTTTTTGAATGATTTAAGATAGTTAATGTTTTTATTTTTCAAGGTAGCCCAATGTTTCATGTTTATTAATAACAATTTCAATTGACTGCATTTCCCTCATTTTGTGTGCCATAATTTCTTATATGCAGTGTTTTTGGTTTAAAAGCAATATTCAATGTAGTGCCTCAAAAATAGGACACTTCCTGCACTTTATTGTTATTTTCTTAATGACCTTTCTTGACTAATTTTGTAAACAATATGTTCATTGTCATGGGTAATTATTTAAATCTATGTTCAGTTAAGTCTGAAATTATGTAATTATTTTATAGGTGTTACTTCCGATTCTGGGAGCTAATATGTGGTCAGAAGGTTTGTGTGTTTTCAGGCTATGCCACTGACACTCTACTAAGCAACTCACTGTTTTTATTGAGCCCTTGCTTTCTACCTTTGCAATGTCTGTCTCAATTCTACTGAACATGTGCTTCCCTGGTGAGGTTCCTAGGAACATGTCAGAACTTGGATGTCTCATCCTCCAGGTCTTCTTTTTAAGCATTTTCTTAAATGCTTGTCTTTGTCATCTGTCTCAGGCAACTAAGATGTTCAGCAATTGTCTGTGATTGTTTTTAGTAGACATTCCCCAGATATCTGCTGTTGGCATTGGTAAGTTTTATGAGTTAGTCACATAAGACAGCCTTGGTGGTAGAGTCTTCCAGGCAACTGCCAGACATGTCAGAAAAGAACAATATTCCTGGGAATGGAAGTTTGAAAAAGCTCCAGTCTTTTTTTTTTGTTTCTTCTATTGACTACAAGGCTGCTTATTTTTCCCATGATTTCTGGTATTTTGTTTGTGAGGCTGCCTTAGCTCTGCAAAAGATTGCTTGAAAATAAGGCAAATTAAAACTACAAAATAACCAATATTGTCAAAATTTACCTTTGTTTCTTTTATAATTTATTGTTTTATAATTTCATATATGCATATAATATGTTTTGATCTAATTGGCGACTCCACTCTTCCCTCAACTCTTTCCATTGCACCCCTGCCACTTTTATCTCTCCCCCTTCTGTGGTCTTTTTAAACCCTCTCAGTGCTGTTAGTAGGTTTGTAGATATATGTCTATCTACTGGAATGTGAGCAGCCTACAGCTACTACATCCTTGAAAAAAACTGAAATGCTATGTCCTCATCAATCATCAATTAATTGTCAATAGCTCTTCAGTTAATGGTATAACCCAAGAGCCTCATGCTGGAATTTTGACTTAATCTTGTACACACTTTTTTCTTCAAGACAGGGTTTCTGTATGGAGCTTTGGAGCCTGTCCTGGCATTTGCTCTGTTGACCAGGCTGGCTTTGAACTCACAGAGATCTGTCTGTCTCTGTCTTCCAAATGCTGGGATTAAAGCTGTGTACCACCACTGCCTAGCTTCTTGTACACATTTTACTCATGCAGTCACATCCAGTGAGAGTTCATGTGTACGCTGTGCCTGCCATGGCTTGAAAACACTATTTCACAAGGCTACTGAAAATTTACCTTTCAAAAAAGTATAAGCCTAATTTCTATAAATTGTAGTTTATACAGATTTCAATGTTGAACTTCAAACTAAAATTTGACAATGCCCTTTCTGTTAGGTCTTCAATTGACTCAGTGAGACCCACAAAGATCAGACCATTTAGATTACTGATGCTAATTTTACATAAAACACTCCCAGAAAAGTACCGAAAATAATGTTTGACCAAATATATAGGTGTCCTTGTTCAATCACAAAGTAAGCCACCATGCTATGGTATTTGCTTGACTAACATTCTATTCAGGCAATAGGTATGATCTGACATAAACTCAACATTGGTTTCTTACATGACAATGTACTAAAGTGTTAAGAAATGCTTGACTGAGTCAATAATCCGTGAGGGGCTGGTCCACCTACTGAGACAGTGTGCCTGAACTAATGGGAGAGCACCAATCCATCTGGACTGGGACTGAATGAGCATATGATCAAACCAGAGTCTCTGAATGTGGCGGCGAAAGTTGGCAGATGGAGAACCCATCAACAATGACACCAGGACCTATTTCTTCTGCATGTATTATCTTTTTGAGAACCGAGTCTTTTTGAATGCACTCCTTCCTAGGCCGGGAGGGATGGGGGTGGGCCTTGGACTTCCAACAGGGCAGGGCACCATGCCCTCTTTCAAGGAAGAAGGGGGA
>PVIU01022295.1:0-29672 GCA_004026605.1 Ondatra zibethicus
CCCCCCACCCCTCCTCCCTCCCCCTTCTTCCTTGAAAGAGGGCATGGTGCCCTGCCCTGTTGGAAGTCCAAGGCCCACCCCCATCCCTCCGTCCATGGCCAGTCATCTTATCTTAATTATTGAATCTGAGGTAAAAAATGAAAGATTCTATTTCCAAAGGCAAATTAGATGTACTTGAGGACTAGTACACATGCAGAACTCTGACTGCCATATCTACACATTCATACAATCTACATATAAACATATATATATATATATTTGTGGTTTACAAATTGATATTTAGATTTACATATCACAATATACATAAACATTACAAAAAATGAAACACTGTTATAACCTGTAGTCGTATGCTTCCCTTTAACTCTCTACATTTAGCATTACACTTAGAAGTAAATAGTTCAAGAAGGCTTAGTTTATACTACCAGCTATTGAAATTCTTTATTTACAATTACCCCTCTAGGATAAGGGACTCGGCTCCGTGGCAGCAGAGGGTTACACCAAATGATAACTATAATCAAGCACCTTATGCAGCATCTTTCATGGGAGTCACGATAGCATAGTTAGGATTCCCATGCCTGGTGCACATCCAGTATCTGATGGACACATATGCAGTTCAGCTTCACGTTCTGAACTGCGCCAACATAAAAGGGACACCTTCAAGCCTCACATCTGCCATGTCATTCCCACATCCCTCCCAGGAAATATTCCCCGATATAGTCTTCAGCTGCAAATCTTTGCCTCACACTCAAGTTCCTGGCAAAGCCAAACATACACAAGACTTTACCCCCACAATGGCAATAAGGTATTTCAATATTGTTTTATAAAAGAATGAGGGATTCATTTGAGATAAACTTCTGAGTATGACAGTTTTCTAAAGACTGAGCAGCTGTATACTTAGCAAAGCTAAAAATTACAACCTTCCAAGACAAGTTGTTAAGAGAAGTTTAAGAACCATTAAAGAAAATAAACGTGCCGTTGTCAGACTGCTGGAGATCACACCTGAAGACTTCCCAACATTGCATTATCATATGTCATGTTATTCTGAGTAGGAGTAAATTTCTTATAGTTGAAAATTAAAAATGAAATCAGAGCTTTGATAAAAGGCATAACAAATGAAAATTTTTAGATATCATATGTTAAATTAACTTTATCATGCAAATTAATTTGACCTATTTTCCTTTATCTCAAGTTATTAATTGAAATAATATTCACAATTATGCATGATACTCTCATTTACACCTTGTGTTTTTCTAATGAGTGCTGTTGTACTTTATGTCTACCTTTTATGTAAATCTGTCTCCTGTTTATATAGGAAGCAAAACCCATAATTCTTTGCAACTAATCTGTTATCAAGAGACCACGAATATTTTGTTTCCTTTGCTTGAAAATTTTGTTGGCAAATCCCTGAAGTATTTAATTTTCTTTTTATTAGATTTTACATGCTTCCTCTTATTTGTGACCAAAAAGCCATTTTTATAATAAGTTGCTTCTATTATAATTTTTGAGATGATGTGATTTTTGTAATCATATAAAATTAAGATTTAGAATCTTCAGAGAATTGTTTCTTCTCCTTGAGTGAGGCAAATGTAAACAACAAAACAAATTAGCCTGAAAATTTACATTTAATAGAAAAATACAAGCAGGGGAGATTGCTGAAGTTTTTACTGTGCATACAATGGGGAACTGAGTGCAGATAACATAATGACACCTGTTAAACTGGAACAAGTAGCTAGTTTCAGTAATCTGAGGTTATTATGGAGAGACAGGAAAATATCCTGAAGCTTGGGGACCAGTTTTGCTGACATATATAGTGGTAAAATGGAAGAGACTTTTTCTCAAACAATGTGCAAGCTGATGTTCACTGTACTTACACATGGGGATGCATACACTTGTGCATGCCTGTATACACACCAATCCCCCCACACTCACACTCACACACGCACACACACACACACACACACACACACACACAGTAAGAAAAATAAGCCCAGATATGACCTTCCTCTTTGTAACTGGTTTCTACACTTGGCAATAATAGAACAATAAAGTAGAAATTTAGGTTTAAGTTTCTACTGTTTTTAAAGATGTGAAAAGACTTGTGAAACATGATATTCTCATTGTAGAGAATGACAGTACAGGACAGAAAGCAAGGGAAAAGAATTAACTCTAAAATGCAACACAAACAAAAGAATTTCCATTGCTTTTACCTTCTAACAACCAAGCAATTGTATATTTGTATTGTCACTTGATTATGTTTAAAGACTTAAATGTCAACCCTAAAGACTCTCCAAATAAATCTTCCCAATTCTCAAGTCGCCTACTTTCCGAAGGCTAAGCTATGAACACACAAAACTCATTGCCTGCTTTAATAATACCCAGACTTGTCAGGGGAGAGGGCTCCTTTAGTCTGGAGGGCTAACAAAGTTGATTTAATTTAGCTCTCTTAATTGCTTCATGTTGTAAATTCCAGCTCTCTTTCTAGTGATATTTCTTCTAAAAGTCATTGTTGTCATTATAATGTGAGGTATTTTCTCTTCATTTTTCATTCCTAGAGTTACCGAGTATGCTTTCACTTAACATTACATGATTAATGATACTGTTTCCTGCATGCTTAAATTTAAAATGAATAAATGCAGACTATCTAGTTTTAACAAAAAAAGTTTTAAAAAGACCTTTTTTCTGTTAAAGTAGCTCATTTAAGTAATAAGCCATGAAATTCCTGAACTGCATTTATTTCCATGTGGCATAAAATTCTTTTTGCATCATTCATCTCCTAGTAAACATATCCAACATATGTATACATATGGGCATTTCATTTCTTGAGAACTAGTGCATTATGTCTTGAGATAATCATTATTGTAAGCATGAAAATCCTAGTTCTGTGATCATAAAAGCAATGTTGTTGAAAAATGGTACCTCTTTTACTTACAAAATATTATTCCATGTTTTATCACAAACTTGTTTATTTTCCTTGACAATAACAGCTAATTTCTTAGGACTCTATAATCCCTGAATTTTCACAGATCCCCAAGGAAGTCTTGTTGATAGTGGATAGCAGAGACATGTGATGATCAAATGCACAGATTGTGCCCTAATTGTAGGCCTGTCTTTCCCTTACATATCTGGTGAGGATTAATAATCCAGAAAAATCAGCTATAAGGAAACACCACACTGCATGCTTAGACATATATGCATGTTTCTATAGCCCATCTTCACACTATTCTCTAAAGTCAGCAAAACACACATAGACATGAGTTCACATTTCTACAGCCCCACTTCACATTCTTCTCTCAAGTCAGCAGAACATGCATGGACATATATGTATGTTTCTGAAACTCTTCTCAGTGTCCCTACACATGTAGTTATCTGGGAATACTGTTGAGAAGGAAGTGGAATCACAGACTATTATTTTTGCAAATAACCAACAACAATATGCTCAACATTAAATCATTCTGTATTTTACCAGGCTCTGGAAAAGAATGTCTTTAAATTTCACAGTTTTAAGAAGTTTGTATTCTTCTTATAAGTCATTTGTTTGTTCAGTCCATGTTATTCTTGATGATATTCCATATACAGTTTCTCATTTGGCACATTTAGTCAAATAGAAGATATGTATCATTGAAATAGGCTACAATAATTCTAACAATGTTTCATGATGGCTATTGCTATAATTCATTAAATAGCTACAGATACAATGTACCAGAGAAAGTTAAACAGTCATATAAATAATGATACAGATCTTTGCAGAATCAAGACGATGTGCTGATAAAGACATGAAAAACATTTTATATTTTGTATTCAATTTTATAAGAAAAGTTCAAATCATAGTATGTAATTTAATAACAAACATGATGTTTTAACATCACTTGGTATAGCATGATATTGCATAGCTAGTTTTATGTTTAATGGAATTCTGCATGCTATCTTAAGTTTTTAAAATATGTTCATAAAAATATAACGTTTCCTATTAAATAATTAGGAACATATAGGACAATGATCATTAAGTACCTTAGTTCCAGCTCTTACAGTGATTTCCTACTGTTTCTCACAAGTTATAAAATACTTTGATATTGGATCATGTTATTTAAATAAATAGATTTCTTTACAGTTGCAGGGTTTTTATTACTATTTTGTGTCATAGTGCATGCACACATGTGGGTTGTCAGAAAACAACTATTCAAACTCTGTTCTTTCTTTCCACCATGTGAATACTGTGGATCAAACATAAGTTTTCAGATTTGCCAGCAGGTGACTTTGTCTGATAACTAATTCCTGGGCCCAAAAATATTTTTATATTAAAGAAAAAACATTTAAAAAATCATCTATAATATCTCACCATAGTTCCCAAACATGTCTACAAACACATGCTTACACAAATACATAATTTAATGATATTTTCTACTCTGTTTTCTCTCTTTTAGCTTTTAAAATCCTAGGAGGTCATAAGAAAGTGAAAAAATCTTGTTTCCATTCATTTGCATTTGAATCAAATGAATGCATCTTTATGAGAGTGGTAGCCTTTGAGGAATCCTACTGAGCCCTAGATGGATTTGTCTTTGAAAAATCACATTGTCTTTGATTAAGCACAAACTTCAAGCCCTGGTGGCTTTTGTGAAAATCATAACGTTAGTGTAGTAAATTTCTCTATGGAATAAAATAAATATGTTTTCTATTTGCTTTGCAATGATACAAAAGAATGACTTTTTTAGTGGCCATGTATATACTTTCTAATTTTGATACTAGTTTTATCTTGTTTGGGGTTATATTGAGACAGGGACTCATATTTTCCAGACTTTCCTCAGACTCACTATGTAGGCAAAGATGACCCTGAACTTCTGTTCTTTCTGGCTCTGCCTCCCCTACAAGTGTTTGGATTTCAGACACCAACCGCCATGCCTAATTTATGTGGAGCTGGGCATCAAACAGGTCAGCACTCTGCCAGCTGAACCACATACACCTCCTTGCACATTTGCCTTTGTGGTTACATCAACAGGTAACCTTCCCTTCTTCACATAGGAGCGAAACACTTTTGTAACTTGAAGTAAAAGCCATTACTATTTGCTCTATTATTTGAGAGTTCCATACAACATGTTTGGAACTTCCTCATCCCCTTCAGTACATTTTGAAGGCCACCAAATTTTGTGTCCTATTTCTTTTTTAATCTTTCAGCACTAGTTTGTTTTGCACACACATTTTTGGATGTGTAGCCTTCCGTTGATGGAAGTGGTTGAGATGACTTACCATGGGTTACACTCTTAGGGAGACTAT
The DNA here is from genome assembly GCA_004026605.1 of Ondatra zibethicus. Classification (NCBI taxonomy): domain Eukaryota; kingdom Metazoa; phylum Chordata; class Mammalia; order Rodentia; family Cricetidae; genus Ondatra; species Ondatra zibethicus. The sequence continues at coordinate 5,269 of PVIU01022295.1, forward strand.
AGCTCTCTATCTTTCTCTCAACAGCTAACGCTTGCAATAGCTACACAGCTAGGTGTACATTCATGTGTCCTACTGCCCTATCTATGCTAGGACTAGGTCTGGCTTGGGTTTGCACAGATATTGTCGATGGCATTCTAACTGATATGAGCTGCATGTGGAGAACATAGGATAAGCACAAGCATCATCCTAAGAAATGCCATTGCCTTCTTTGATACTGAGTATTTCATTGGCCTGGAGATTACAAATTAGTCTAGACTGCTACCTCACCAGCACACTGCTCACTGGCTTTTTATTATTTGGTGGTGGGGTTGGGAGGTGGCGGTTATGGTTTTCAGAAATTGAACTCAGATCTTTTTGTTTTCCAGTAAATTAGTCCTTGTTAAGGCACTCTTAAAATTTGCTATTATACTTTTAGAGTTTACAGAGGGAAGATACTGTAAATGTCTTTATTGTGGCATAATTTAAACACCATCTAAAATCCCTAACTACTTTCATCATGGAAATTTTCACCATATTATAAACATTTGTGATATCCACAATACTAATGATTTTGTGCATCATGTCTAAGTCTCATAACAATGATAGTTCTCATTACTATGCTATAAATAAGATTTGTTCAGGAAGTATCTCAGTTTCCAATGGTAAATTGCTTATCAATAACAGGAAGATTCTCCTGTCTCTGAATTTACATTATACTCTGAACATCAGTACTCATATAATGTCTGTCTTGACACTATTTTCACATAAAAAAATATTTGGAGAGCTGTGGAAGATATTAATAGAAGAAAATCAGATTCTTATAAACCTTATTATTAATGGAAAAAATTCCTCCTTAGAATTTCACTGCTTCCTCCCCATATCACTTTGAATAATTATACCCCAAGCTGCTACATACATACTGCTCTGATGTTGCTTGTGGCTCAAGTATATCTCCTGTTTCACCACTACACTAAGTACTCTTTTCTACCTTCTGACAAAATCCCTGTTCAAAATTCAGACAAATATATGTAGCCACATAATATGCACCCTCAATATAAGGAAGAGTTGCGTGATTGAAAGATGGCTCCATAGATAAAAGGGTTTACCACCTAGCTTAAAGATCTGTGTCTGAGTTCAGTCGTTGGAATCCACATGGTGAAAGGAAGAAATGAACCAATGGCAACCTGTGCTCTGACCTCTCCATGTTTACATAGCACAAATAACTACATGTGCATATGCATGAATTAGATAATTAAATGTAATATGTGTATATAATATATGAAAAATCACTACATTTGTTGAGCAAACTTTAATGACACAATTGTAGAGAAATGGTATGAATAAAAAACAGAAATACTGCCCACTCTTTGAAGGAAAAGTTATATAACACTTTAAACAATCAATTTAAAAATGACTAAAAAGGCTTAGAACCTTCATCTTTGTTACAGTTTTGTAAAGGAAAAAAACACTCGTATAAGTTTTTTGCGATTAGAAATAACAACATATTTTCAAAAGTAATTCAGAAAAATTTAAGCCCAATTCAAACACCAGTACCACTGTTGATTTTTGCTCAAGGATACATATTTATAGTTAAGCTCTTTTTTAAAATCTGCAAATATTTATTTACAAATAAACATGTGTAACCATTGTAGTAAGTCAAAATCAAAATTACTTACCAAGTTAATAAGATTCATCTTTCAATAATAAGCAGCTCAAAAAGACATTGAGAGGCTGGAGAGATGGCTGAATGGATAAAGCATCTGCCTTGTAAGCATGAGGACCAAATTCAACCACTAGTACCCACCTAGAACATCTGAGCGTAATAGCACATGCTATTGAAAATAGAGTTTCCACAACACCACAGTCAAACACACACACGCATACATGCACACACACACACACACACACACACACACACACACACACACAATGCATCACATTCAAACAGGGGAAGAGACAAAGACAAAGACAGAGAAAGAATAGAGTTTACATGTATTTTCTTCTCTGGTTCATTTGTGGGGTCTTTGGTTCTTGACTCTCAGTGTGGCAGTATTGAAGTGGTGGATACTTTGAGAAGGGGCATAGGCGGAGGTGATTATGTTATGGCAGTAAATTTTTTCTATAACAACTAAGTATGAGAGTTACCCTAATTGTTTCTCACTTTCTGAACTTCCTGCTTACATCTAATTTAGTCATTAATAATTGTGTACATAGATAAAACACAACATTGTATCCAATACATGAATACTATTCTGATCTATCAATCAAAATCAATATTAATAATAATAATATGAATAAGTATGGTTAGGTATAGTGCTATGACTGAGTACTTGCCTAGCATAGAATGGACTTTGGATTTCCTTGTGGCACCACAACTTAACACAAACCAAACTAAACATAACACCTGCAGTACAGTCTTTCAATTTGGCATATTAAAACTTATAGAGTCAATAAAATTTTTGTTTAAGCACATGACAAATTATAAAGGGCATGCTTATTCTTAGCATAATTTGAATATATTATAGAATACAAGATGTAATAATATAATATGTATTTCCAAACTTTAATGCATTGCAATTTTAGAAATTTTTTGAATTTTTAAATTTATTTATTTTAATTTATATTTAAAAGTTTTTTATCATTTTATATACCCACCGCAATGCTCCCTCCCTCCTCTTCTCCCATTCATTCCCATCCTTCTCCCCCTCCCCCATCCACTCATCAAAAAACAGTAAGGCCTCCCATGGGAAGTCAACAAAGTCTGGCATATCAAGTTGAAGCAGGACCAGGCCCTTCCCTCCTGTATCTAGGCTGAGCAAGGTATCCCTCCCTAGGGAATGAGCTCCAGAAAGCCAGTTCATGCACTAGGGATAAATCCTTGTCCCACTGCCAGTGGGCCCACAGACTGCCCAAGCCACAGAACTGTCACCCACTTTCACAGGGGCTGGTTGGACCCTGTGTAGGTTCCCCAGCTATCAGTCCAGAGTCAGTGAGCTCTCAATTACTCAGGTCAGCTGTTTCTGTGGGTTTTCCCATCGTATCTTGACCCCTTTGCTCATATAATCTCTCTTCCCTCTCTTTGACTGGACTCCCAGAGTTTGGCATAGTGCTTAGCTGTGGATCTCAGCATCTACTTTCATTAGTTACTGTATGAAGGTTCTATGATGACAATTAAGGTAGTCACCAATCTGAGTACAGGGGAAGGCCAATTCAGGCACCTTCTCCCCTATTGTTAGGAGTCTTAGTTGGGGGTCATCTTTGTGGATTCCTGGAAGTTTTCCTTGCACCAGATTTCTCCCTAAACCCCTAATGGCTCCCACTATCAAGATATCTCTTGATATCTTGTTCTCCCTTTTCGTCCCTTCCCCAACTCAACCAACCTGTTCCCTCATGTTCTCCTCCCACCTCACCTTTACACATCATCACTACCGCCTACCTACCCGCCCCTCCCAGTTTACTCAAGAGATCTTATCTGTTTCCCCTTCCTGGAGACATCCATGCCTGTCTCTCTTTGGGTGTTCCTTGCTACCTAGCTTCTCAGGGGTTGATTTCGTAAACATTTTCTAGCTCTATCTTTTTTATATATTTTTAGGATAATTTCCCTTGTTAAATATTTTGGAACACTTCTGTTAAATGTTCTTTCTGCCGATATGTAGACTATGAAATGCCTTTAAATTACAGTATACAAATTACCTTCATGTTGAAGGTAGTAGTGAAGACGGCTTTCCATGACCACAGTGATTACTTTATTCACATGCATTGTCTATCAAATACTGTAAAATTGGCTTCCCCTCAAGTCATATCTTTAGGAATTCAAATGCTTCTGGGGAAGTAATATCTTGGCAGCAAAGTGAATTATTTCAATATAATCATTCATTGAGAATAAACCAATAAAAAATTCAGCCCGTTTTCCATAATGAGTACAATTCACGGGGGCCATAAAGAAGTGTGTGTCAAGAAATTAGCTTTGTGTCATTGACACCAATGTGGAATAGTGTATAACTAATGAAACGAGTGACAAGAAAATAATGAAATATCAGCGAGAATTAATATGCTGCCCTTCCCATTTCTAAAAGCATTTAGGAAGAAGGCCGAAAGTCTAATGGATCATGAGGGTGATTATTTCCAGCTTGTAATTTTAAAATAACCATTGATCATGTACAAGGGGTCTTCTGCAAGTCTCAGCCTTATAGAGTTACCAATTGCCTGCACATGCTGACTGTGTGACATGCCAAGTTTCAACAGCCAGTTATGCTAATCCCTGACAATAAAAACTAGCCAGTGTGAATTACTGCATTGCTTCCCAGAGATCTACATTGTCTCCCAGTCTCCCATCATTGATTGTTCAGACATTGATCTGATCTAAGAAGAACTACTCAGTCTCTCTCTCTCTCTTTTTCTCTCTCTCTATCTTCCCACACACATCTTCATCACTATCATTATCCAATTGATGTGTGAACTGCTCTAAAGAAGTAACTACTCGTGACAATTTGTAACTCATTTCATAAAACCATTTCTGCCTCATTATTTTAAATAATTAACACATTTGAAAAATGATTATGCGAGTTGGAAATTGGTAGAATATACTCTGGTGCAGACTATGTTCAAGGAATCACATTGGACTCTAGGGTGAAAAATGAATTTCTGGCTCTTTAGACAATCCTGTAGAGATAAAATTAGTTTTATTGTTTCTAAGTTTCTAAATAGAAATTTATATCATTGGCCCATGAGATGGCACTGGGTAAAGACACTTTTTACCAAGCCTGAGTTCAGTCCACCAAATTCATATGATATAAAGAGAGAAGTGATGTCCATAGTTGTGCTTTGACCTCAACATGTGTGCTGTGTCATACAATGCTCCCAGTGCCAACAAATAAATGCAATGATTTTAATTTCACCATTTTTTAATTTTATGGTTTCTAATGAAAAAGAAATTATTTTCTCCAAGTAATTCTGTTATCTCTTGCTTCTCAATTTACCCATTTTTAACATTTCTTTTTAAATGCGTTTTTGGTTTCACAGAGGAAATCGGGAAATATATATATATATATATATTAGTCCCTTTGTGTTTATGAATAATTGGCTGAGTGTAAATTGAGTTCTCTTGTCCTCAGATTTTTTTATGCATTTTTTTCTTCTAATTCTCCTAAATCAGGTAAGATTTCAACATCTTTCAGTGAAACAGATTAAGAGGTAATTATTAATAACCTTATTTTGCCACAAAAATTCTGGCAATAAATCTGTAAGTGTGATATTTACATTTCCAGATGAAGAGCAATGGTCCTAGAATTTCACATATATGTTAATGAGGACATTAACGTTCCTCTCTCTGTAGTAAGATACCTGGTGTCATTAGTATACAAGAAATGTGGACAGAGGTTTCAGTCCCACCTGGTGCCACAGCCATTCAATCTCAAAGAAACACACAGAGGCCTACATTGTTTATTAAGTTTATATCTTACATTAACCCACAATTCTTGTCTGTGTTAGTAATGTGGCTTGGTACCTTTTATCAGTGAGGCATTCTCATCTTGCTTCCTCTGGGTCTCTATGATGACTGCAGACTGAGCCTTTCCTCTTCACAGAACCTGTTCTGGTGGCCCCACCTATAATTTCTGCCTGGCTAGTAGCCAAACAGCAATTTATTAAACCAATACAAGTGACAATTCTTTACAGGGTACAAGACCATTGTCCCACAGCATTTCCTAGCTGCCCCCCTTTTATTTTTAAAAACAAGAACTCTGAATCTAATCTCCTTTGTTTAGCTTTTTTTCCTGATGGTTATCCATAACAACTTGTAACCAACACTCTAAACAAAGATAAACATTCATAATCCTGACAAGACCATTGTCCCACAGCAAAGAAGGAGAAGTTTATTTGGGGTTTTAGTTTGTTTTTGGCCCATGGGACATTGCTTCATTGATTTTGAGCCTGTGATGAGCCAGTGGTGGGAGTATACAGCTAAGGAGTCTGTTCATTTTGTGGGTGCTGAAAAGTAAACAGAAAGGCAGGAAAGGGCCAGGACTCAAAGTTTTCTTAAAAGAACATATTCCCAGTAATTTAACTTCCTTCTGCAGACCTGACCACTAGTGATTCCACCACCATTCCCTATAGTCCTTGGCTAGGCACCAAAACTCAAACATATGGGATTTCAGGAGATATTCTAAGTCCAAACAATTTCAGTGGATGCACAAGGTTAGAAATAAAGCAAGCACTCAGAAATTGTCAGTTCTCTTTGTTATGGCACAAAAAGTGATATGCCAGGAAGCGTTTGAGCTTTTGCTCATTAATATAAAAGAAGCAGGGCATGGTGGGATGAAGCTGCAATCCCAGCACTCAATGGTCAGAGGCAGAAGGATTACCTTGAGGTTGTAGCTAACCTTGTCATATAACTCTGTCTCAAAACAAAAAAATAAATAAATAAATTCTAAAGATTGCAAATACATTATGGCAAAAACACTAAATACCACAGCTGAAAATATAAACTTGTACAGCCATTATGGAAATAGAGGTTTTCTCAAAACACTAAAAACACAACTGAACGGTCAAATGAGCCAGTTTGTTATTTTTGGATATATACCAGAGAGATACCATGAAGATATTATTATAGCCGCACCCTTCATAGTGGTAATGGAATCAGCCTTGATGTCCAACAAAACAGGCACAGGCACATATAAGAAAATTTGATATGTATATATAAATTATAATACATTTTATATAAAATAATACATAAAAAATTTGTTGACTCCCCATGGGAAACCTTACCCTTTCTGAGGAGTGGAGTAGAGGGGGACAGTAGAGGAAGCAGGAGGAGGGGAGGGAATGGGAACAGGGATAGCTATGTAAAATGAGAAAATATTGTGTTAAAAAATTCTTAATTAAAAAAAGAAAGATTCCATCAGATCTACTTTGTGCTGTCCACGCACTTTTTACTTTTTTGCCTTTTTTATATTATGAGAATGAGTGTTTCGTCTGTGTGCATCTGTGTGTACCATGCACATGTCTGGTGTCTGAAGAGGTCAGAAGGAATCAGAACCCCGAGAACCAGAGCTTAGATAGTTGTGAGCTACATATGGGTGCAAGCAACAGAACCTGGGTCCTCTGCCAGAGCAAAAGGTACTCTTAACCACTGGGCCATTTCTCCAGCCCCACCCTTATATATCAGATGTGCCCTATCACTGGAGCTTAACTGACCCACCAGTGGCCTTATCCTTAAGGAAAATGAATTCTTCCTCTTCCAGAAATTAACTATCACCCTCAGGTTGGGGTGGAATTTCCTGCCCAAATCCCCTTTCCATTCAGAGATTCTGACTGGCTGGAATTGGAAGAGAGCATATATGATTAAAGTACAGTGTATGATTTTTTTCAAAGAAAAGTAAAATGAAAAGAAAATTGAAGTAACAAAGAAGCAAGCAAAAGACTAAAAAGGTTATTTTCACTTGACATCACATTTGAGGAGGGACAGGAAGTTTATCACACTTACAAAACAGCATGGTTTATTACATAATAATTAATTTCACGTTTCACATTTTTTAATGAAACTTAACAGTAGCTGTTAAAAACCTCTTACTCTACTTTGACTTTATTGTGAACATGACTGGATTCCAACAGCCCAGTTTTTCAGAAGTGAGTCTGTGGAAAAGAAGTATCTCTATGTATTCTTGCACAAGCACAGGGACCAGTATTTGAGCTACTGGAACAGCTACATCTCTCTGTATGTGACTTTGACCTGCAGGCTGAGAGGTCCTGGATCACGGATAATGTACAAGCTTAGAAGAGGATGGTTAGAAGGAGATAATAGGACATATATATTCCTTGAAGAATAACACTAAGAACTATTTCCAAAAATTATACACACTCTATGTTGTGATAAAAATGTAATTCCTTTTACCAATAATACCCATTAGAAATGGTATTTTTGTGTTTTCAATATCCTTAAATAGTATAATACTAAATTAAAAGTATTAACATCTTCTCCAAAATTTTTTTAATGAAAGTTTTCTTGTCTACCATGTACAAAGATGGATGTAATGTATAATTTGGAGGATTTATAATATGGTTGCAATTAAAATGAAAAATATCAAATAGAAACTTAGGAATAGTCTTACCTTAAAATATCAATAATTCTCATTTTTTCCCAGAGAAAAAAACAGTTTTTATAGAAAATATTTGGAGCCAAGCAGGTAGGCTCACACCTCTAATCCCAGAACTTCGGAGGCAGAGGCAGGAAGATCTCTTCAAGTTATAAGCAAGAGCAGAAGCAGAAAGATGGCAAGAACAAGAGGTTAGGGAGAATGAGGGCAAAACTGTGTCCTCTGGACATGGCAGGACTGTTGCCCTCATGAAAGCCCAGCAGCTATGGTTGCTGCCTAAGACCTTGGCAAGATCAAGCCAACCTACACTCTAGCATGGGGTGGGAAGGGGTCTGTGAGCCCAACACTCCCCAAATGCGGAGTTATGGGCAGTTAATGGCTCTGGGACAGAGGGAAGAGGGTTTTCTTATGGGTGTGGCTTCTGGTAACTGTTCATGTTCCAGTAGATGGCCCCACAATCACAGAACGAATTCCAGGACAGACAGGAATACACAGAGAAAGCCTGTCTTAAAAAAAATTAAAAGAAATAATGAAAAGAAAAGAAAAATATTTGAATGCTTTGAGTTTATTTTTACATGTATATATGTTCAGTATATTTGACAGGAAGCAGAATTGGGACCAGAAGAAGACTATATAAAACCATGGAATCATAAAGCCATGGTTAATGTAAAACAAGACAGTTTTACATTATAAAATTGGCAACTGGTAGACACCAAAAGGAGACAAATAATGTGCCAGGCACTGTGGCAAGCTCTGTAACTGAAATGCAGAGGCAGTTGGCTGTCAGTGAATTCAGGGTAACCCAGCTCTGCATAATGAGACCCAAGCTGGCTATGGGAAGGATAGTAAAAGCCTAGATTACAAAAGAGAAGGGGGAAGACAAGGAAGAAAAATTAGTAGACAGTCCAGAATTTGCTGAACCCATTGGTTTGGACTCTGCTGAGAGTAATACATAATGAGAAATGGAACAGAGTCAAAGGAGTATATGACCCCACAATTCCTTTCCAGGCCATTCAGTTCATTATCCAAGGTTCTCCAGTAGACTGATAACTCTGATGATATCATTTCAAGGCTCAAGTTCTCAACATATGGGTCTTTCGGAGGGGGGGTATAGAACCAAGCTATGAACCATATAGAACCATATTTGAGGGATTATTCAAATCACAGCAAATCCTCCCCCAAAGGATCTCATCCAAATTGTTGGGGAAGCTTCCTCCTGTGAAAACAATTCCCACTCAGGGCAGAGAAAGGATTACAAAATATATAAGCTGAGAGAAAAATACCTGGAGGCAGAGCAAGTGCAAAGAGTAACACGTCACACCAGCTTATGTTTGTGCAGGGAAGTTAAAACAAGGAACAGTATGAATTTCTAGAACTTCCCAGTGGGAATAATTGCTGAATATTTCTAGAGACTCACCGACAGTCTCATGAGAGCTGCAAACGCTACCATTCTAATTCTATCACCAGCAATGCTTGAAATAGCAACTTTTGGCGAGCTTCTAAGGAAGGAAAATCTTCAATTTTGGAAACGCATCTAGAACACAAGGGAGAAAAAGTAACAATTCATACTTTCTTGTAAAAGTGAATTAACCAAGACTAAAAGCAAGAATGTGACACAATGAAATTAACTAAACAACTTACAATAAGAACAAGAAATTAAATATAAAAGTATTGACAATAAATTCGCTTAAAATTTTATAACAGTATCAGCAGGGAGCAGGCTGTTATAGAGATTATGATCAAATGTTTTAGTGTGTCTTTATTACCTCCAATATAAATCCTTTTAAGGAAAAACATGCATAGCAATTCTACCGTGAACATCTTCCATTCCAAGGAATGAAAAACAAATAAAAGGCAAAAGAAGAAGGTTTATTTGAGTTTTTGAAACAGTATCCTAGAATTAAAGAATCAATACTCAGGCTGTCAGAAATTAAGCATGCTTTTGTGGGCAGCTATCCTTGCAGAGAGTTTTTGTGGGGTTTTTTTTGTTTTGTTTTTTGTTTTGTTTTTTTTTTTTTTTTTTGCAAAGTTTTGGGTTCAACAGTCTTTTGTGATGGTTACTGTCACCAGGAAGATTGATTCCAGGCTCATTTCTTTACAACCTGTCAACTTATGTATGTTTTGTTTGTTAGAATTAACAAAAGGTGAATGAATTGTGATTCAAACAAGTTTTGTAGATGGCATGTATTCTTTAGAAACGTAAGTTGGAAAATTTAGGAAAGGGTACTGGAAAACATTATGAAAATAGGCTTTGTGTTATATGCAAATTTCATATTTCAATTACTACATCAATGCCATTTTCGTGTCTCGGTCATGATTGTAGAAATATGCAGTTAAGGTAGAGAATAATATTGTACACCTGGCCATAGAAAGCTTGGTATTTTGTAGGAGAAAGAAATCACTACAAAAAGCATGCAGTGTACAGCCTTAGTAAGTTCTGCAAAGAAGGGAACCTGATGGCAACAGAAAATAATCTGATCATGAACATGGTGACCAAATAGAAAACAAAAATGGAAGAGAAAACAACCGAAATTGAATTTAATCAATCTATGGCCATTGTCTAGACTTATACAGTCTTGGGAAGTAAAGTAAAAAGAGGAGAGACAGAAAACAGGTGAAGGGATAAAAAAGACAGCACAGCAGGGTAATATCAAAATAGAGAACTACTGTCAAGACAGAAAGAAAACCAGAATGTGATTCATGTGCACATTCATTGACACACATTCTTCTTCTGTCATTGACAAAAGAAATAATGACATTCTAAGCATCCTAGAGCCTCAAGACTAAAGATTGGGACATATCCAGATGCCAACACCAAGGCAGAGCACAATGAATGTATGCTTTCATTACGTTTGCAACTTGAAAACCATAATTCTGCTCTTCTAATTCTTCATTTCATAAACTTGTTTTACAAAACATGTTTGGAAAATAAAACAAAAAGGCACCTCATAGTACTAGTGTAGAAGACATGTGAGAAGTGTACACAGGTGTCTTCTATCTTCCCAGAAGCTGTCACAGACCAAAAAGGGGATAGCAATCATCAAATAACGTTGTACCTAATAAATATTTAATAACCTTGGGTTATTAACATAACCAAAATATATAGATAATGATCTTCTGCATAAGAAGGGCGGAGATAAATTGCTATGGCATTTCAGAGGAAGAAAAGATGCAGCTCGTGGGAATGGCCATAAAAACTACTTCCATCATCAGACATGTAATTAGCCCTGGAGGCTGGGTTTCACGAGGCCTGAACGAATCATCTGATGCTCTCCAGCAAAATGTTCATGTTTTATCCTCTATGTAGGGTAATCTTATTAGTCAATTGACTGGGGATTTCCAAAAATACTTGCCTTAAAATTTACTAATTTTTGAGGTGATAATCTTTTGTATTTTACAATGTCTAGAAGAACTTACATGAAAGATCATACAGTCTTATGATGGACTCAAAGATGTATATTTCCCCTCATTTTCTTCTATTTTTAAGGTTTTTTATGCTTATTGAATGTGATTGTTTCAGGTAGTTTCTATGTTTCAATGTGTGTAGACATTACAGGACACAGTTCTCTCCTTCTACCATGGGGATTCTGGGAATCAACCACCAAACCTCAGACTTTGGGGCAAACACCTTTACCCAGTGCATCATCTCATTGGTCTTTTTTTCATTCATCTTTATCCAATCAGTTACATAAATTGTTTTCTAGTTGTAGCAAAGCTCCTTAGAAGCCTTATCTTTCCAAAGCTTAGCCAGAGCTTTGGAGAATTTCTCAATTGCTAAGGATATCTTCCATATATAGGAACTGTTTAAAGCCAAGTGAACATTCGTACAAAGAAGGGTAAAAAAAAAATTAAAAAAAAAACAAGAAAGATCACACTGTCTCTTCCTCTTAGAACTCATTGCTGCTGGTTATGAAATGAATGCATTTCCTTGTTTGGGTCATCAACAAGAACACATAGAATTTTGCTTGTTTTTCTTCATGTTTGTATAGTGATATAGCAGTGTTTTCTTACAGGTAACTCCATAACAAAATAGACAAGTTTACATTTCTGCAGTGGTCATGAATGTATGTTCATGTTCACTTTAATTCAGAATGTCTGGTTAATGCACTTTGAAGGTCAGAAATTCAAGTTGTTTTATCATCATTTTTACATAAAAACCAATAGAAGTATTGACCATTATAATTCAAGGACTTCATTAGATTAATGATCCAATTTTTAATATGTCTTATAAATATATAATTGATATCCATTTCTCTTTTGGAATATTTTGAGCCTATGATTAATAAATAAACTATGACCTGTTCACTAGAGATTTCAAATATATGCTAATAAGACATGACCTGGAGGTTAACAGTCATGAGCATATTTTTGCATATCATCTGTTACTTTGACTAACCTTCAATATGAAAATGTAAATAAGTAGGCAAAAGAAAGGAGGAAAGACCTTCCTGTGTAAGCTGATTTATTTTTAGCTACTTAAAACTCCACACTGTTTCCTCCTCTGCATACAAACACTCAATGAACAGACATATGCTAAACAATCTACTGCTGAAAGAAAGCTGCTGAAAAGAATATAATTTGTAAGTAATTGAAATTTAAGGTTTTACAATAACTCTGGATGTGTCCTGTGATATTCAGTCTACCTAATTATTGATTGATGCAAAATTATTCCCATGTACAATTAACATTACAACTGAGGTTAACTATTAAATCTCTCATTTATCATCTTTTCACCTCTCTTCCCTGCCCTAAACATATCTTCATCTAAATTTTAAGTGACGCTCAGAGAAGTTGCAGGTGTATATTTATTTGCATATATGTCTATTTGTGTTTAATAATGATAATTTTAAAAAAGAGACTATGAATTTGAGAGAGAATAAGGAGCATGAGAAGGGTTATAGGGAAGAGGGAGGAGAATACTTACATCTGTTTTATTTAAACAAAGTTTAAAAATAATATTAGTGAGATGGTAAATATTTCTGTAACAATATAAATAATCCCATGAAAATTATTCATATTTATGTACCATTTAGTATTATAACATGCTAATTGAAATAAAAAGTCTCGTATGCTGTCATAGGGGAAATTCCATATTAAGAATCTATTTCTTTCTCACAACTCCTCCTCCATCTCTCATGAATTGAGGGTCCCTAGCAGGGTACAAACTCTGATAATGACTAATCTCAGCTTCAGCTAAGCACTTTGTATAAGCAGAAATGAGTGTACATTTTTATAAATGGGGAATTCCACCTTTGGTATTTATTCATCAATTTTAAGTCACACATGAGAACATGAAGTTGAAGGCAAAGGAGATTGATACTCATCTACCCAATGATCTGCCCTAGTCCCCTGCAAGACATACTTAAGTTGTATTTATGGAAGTATTTAACTCCTTAATATAGATCTATGTGGGAGCATAGGAAAGAAGGGAAACTCTCAAATTGCTTTCATAAATCAGGTGAAACACTGGTCTAAGGCCCTCACAAAAACTGTACTAAGGAAATTTCACATTAATCTCACTTATGAATATTGATACAAAAGGATCTTAAATGAAGTGTTTGCACCTAAAATCCAACAGCACATCAATCATTATTACATGCTGTGTTTGTTTTCTAAAAAACAAAAACCAAACAGTACTCTTGTCTCTACTAAGTATATCAAAAAGCATTCTCCAATATCAACAGTCTTACTTTCATTTAAACAAATTATTAGATTTGTTTTAATGTTTTAGCACAGCTGATTATCTGCAGTTTAAGACATTGTGATCTTTACTGTGGGTTTTCATACATTTCCTGTTTCCTAATTTACTTTTTCTTTATAAAACAGGAGGCCAGAATAGTGTGATGGTTAATCTTCACTTCAGCCTGATGAGATTTATAATAACTAAAGAAACTGGGAAGGCATTGCTATGCAGGAGTTTGTGAATGTATTTTCAGAGATTATTTTGGGAGGGGAAGATACATCCTGAATGTGAGTAGCACCATCTCGATGTCTAAGAATCAAGGCAGCATCAAAATAAATAAATAAATAACAAAGCCAGCAGAACCCCAGACCTCTGTTCTCAGCTTTCTGCCTCCCCCAGTCTCTGTGATATGCATGTTCTGCTATGTTGTGTTCTGCCTAAGATGTACTGAGTGGTCTAAACGCATGGGACACACACACAAAGAAATCCCTTCTCCCTTTTACTGTTCTGCCGTATATTTGATCAGAGCAATACAAGATAACTAACACATGTATATGAACAGCGCCCACATCTAGAATTTTGCTACCTTACTCTACAACCCATTCATCCATTTGTTTATTTTTAAGTGCACTCTAACAGTCACAGCATGGGAAGAGCCTCGCCCTGAGTGTTTTGTTTCAGTCGAGGCACTGCCAGTGATGCTTCTGCTCATAGGCAGCAAGTCTTGCTTCTGCTCACCTAGATGTTTCTCTGCCTATTTCTAAATCTTATTTCCCCCTAGTTATGACTTACTTCATTATCTTAATATATTAGCCTTAACTTTCTATTTAACTTTTACTTGTCCCAACTAAGGAATATCCTTCATTATGTCAGAATATTTTAATAATGGATTTTATCTCAAAAAATTTGCTTACATTTTGCCACTATATACACTATTTATAACTGAGCCAAATGTGATACTGTTTTCATTGTGGAGTAACTACTAATTTTTCTGATCACTCGCTTCCTAGTGGGCTGTCTTCACTTGAATGTATAGTTAATATATCTACTCAGACCAGTCAAAGCTACATTCCCTCATGTTCTTATCATCATCCATGAATTCTTTTGAGTATAACAAGATTATCTGTGTAAAGGTCAATCATGAAAATTAACTTGAGATTTAGAAGCATCCTGGAAACGAAATTCTGGGCATAGAGCTCACAAATTTCACAGGCTAGGTTAACTAAAAGAGGAAGACTCACCCTAAATGTGGACAGTAACTTCCTGTGGGCTTTGGTTCTAAACTGAATGAAAACAGAAAACAAGCTGATCAGCATCACTGTCTCTCTACATCTTGACTGTGGTTGCAGTTGTCTTAAGTGTCTGCCTACATGTCTTCTCAAGAAGAAACTTCAAACAACATGCCCAATAAATCCTTCTGTCTTAGTTACTGCTCTGTTTTTGTTAGAAAAAAAAAAAAGACACCATGATCAAGGCAGTTTAGAGGAGAATACACTTAATTTGTACTTTCTTTACAACTTTGTGAGTATTTGCTCATTGTCATCACTGTGGGGAGTACATTGCTGCAGGCAGGTGTGGTACTGGAGACATCACTGACAGCTGTATCCTGATCTATATGCAACAGGCAGAGAGAGTGAGGCTGGGGTGGGCTTTTGAAACATCAGATCTCATCCCAGTGACACACTTCCTCCAACAAAACCACACCTCCTCTAACAAAGTCATTCTTCCTAATCCTTCTCAAACAGTTCCTCTCTCTGGTGAATAAACCTTCAAATAGATGAGCCTTTGATGGTCATTATTATTCAGACCACCACAATTTCCTTCTTCAGTTTTCCTTTGTGAGATATTTTTGGCTCAGTAACAGAAGAAATAACTAATACAGTACTGAACAACGTTCACCAAATCTACTTTAGTATTGAGAAATATGAATTGTGGCTTTGGAATCAGTATAGAAGGACATATTATGAAGTTTATTATCATGTAAGAATATTTATGAACATTAATATCTCCACAAATGAGTAAAATCGTATAATAATTGCTCAAATATGACAAAATTTATAATCATATAAAGTTAGAATTGACTTGCAGAAGCTCATCAGAAAATTAATCTGGTGCTATGATTTTTAAAAGAATTCCTTTCCTTTTTAAATATATAGTTTTTTATTGATTATTTGGGAATTTCACATAATGAACCCCAATTATACACAATCTCCCCTGCTCCACCAGTTTTGCCAGTTCTTCTCTTTTTCCTTGCTTTTTAAATTTTATTTTTGAAAAAGTAAACAAACTTTCTTTTCATTTTATATACCAATCCCTGTTCCTACTCCCTCCCTTTCTCCCATACCCTCTACATTACACCCCACTCCTCAGAGATGGCCACTCCTCAGAGAGAGTAAAGCACATTGTGCTCCAAAAAGGACCAACATCATCCGCACTATATCCAGGCTGAGCAAGTTATCCATCCAAAGAGAATGGGTTCCAAAAAGCCAGTACAAGTAGCACAGACAAATCCTGGTGCCACTGCACATGTTCCTGCAGCTTGCCCCAGCCATACAACTGTCAACCACATTTAGAGTGTCTAGCTTGGTCATATGCTGGTTCCTTCCCTGTCTGTACAGAGTTGGTGAGATCCCATTAGATCAGGTAAGCTGTTTCAGTAGGTGTCTCCAACATGGTCTTAACCTCTTTGCTAATATTCTCACTCATCCAACTTTTCAACTGGACTTTTGGAGCTCAGCCCAGTGCTGCACTGCGGGTCTCTGTTCCTGTCTCCATCAGTTGTCTGATAAAGGGTCTATGGTGATATTTAAGATGGTCATCAATCTGACTACAGGGCAAGGCCACTTTGGGCACCCTCTCCACTATTGCTTAGGGTCTTAGCTGAGATCATCCTTGTGGATTCCTGGGAGTTTTTCTAGTGCCAGGTTTCTTGCTAGCCGCATAATGGCTCCCTCAATCAAAATATCTCTTTCCTTTCTTTCAATCTCTGTCTTTCCCCCATCTAGACTATCCCATTCCCTCAAGTTCTCCTCCCCCTCCTCTTCTCTCCTTCTCCTCCCCTTTTGCCCTTCTGTCTATTCCAACCCCCATGATCCCAATTTTGTCAGGAGATCTTGTCTATTTCCCCTTCCCAGGCATATGGAAAAACAACAACAACAAAAAAAAAACCATGATAGCCAAAACAATCCTGTATAATAAAGAAGCTTCTGAAGGCATCACCATCCCTGACATCAAATACCATTATAGAGCTAGAATAATATACCCAGATATAAAATCGCACACCTCTGAATACATGATTTTTGACAAAGAAGCTAAAATTATACAACGGAAAAAAGAAAGCATCTTCAGCAGGATGTCAATATTTAGAAGAATACAAATAGAACCATATCTATCCCCATGCAAAAAACTCAGGTCCAAATGGATTAAAGACCACAATATAAATACCTTTCTTAATAAATCATTCCATTCAGTATATAATGTTATTTAAAAAGAATACATAAACCACTACTGACCGAATTGCAGTCTTCCTCTTTTCACCATGGCATTTTAACAATAACACTCACTTGAACCTGCCCCAAATGATCCATTCAAAGAGCTTTGAATAGGGTTATGAAATCACATAGCCATTGTTTATTCCAGTTAATCTTTTACTTTTCAACAGTATTCAACACGAGGGGTCACATGTCCTATATTAAAAACACTAAATTTGGTTTCAAAATCCCACACAGTGCTGGCTTCCCTTGGATGTCACTTCAGGTTCCTTTTCTCCTCTTCTGCCTGTTTCTTATTTTTCCCATTAGTCCTTGATCCTTTTTACCTTAGTTTACTTACAATCTTTTGGTTATAATCAGATTAAGGACTTTTGGCATGGGTTGCATTCATGTCTAGTTTCATCTAAGGTAGAGTCTTCATCTACTTTTTAAAAATAACCTTCTTAGCTTTACTTTAGTCCTTGTCCCAGAATTTCTCAAAACAGCAGCCAGTGCGAACCTCTTCAGAAGGAAGTCTTGGATCAAAGCCTCAACATCTTATCTCCATCAGAGCCAATGCCAAGCCTTATGGTGCCTGCTACCAACTGATTCTTCCCATCTGTTTGCTTTCTAGTCAGTCACCCTGGCCTTCGACACTTTTCTGCAGCACCAATATTCTTCCTGTCCAACCTTCTCTGCTCAGGGCCATGTCTTTGGTAAATTCTCTATAACAGTGCCTAAATCAGGAGTTCAATAAATATTTGCTGGAGAAAGCACTGAAATATGAATGAATGAATGAATGAATTGCCTTATTTTTATAAGCATTGATCCCTAATTATTTTCAATCTCTTCAATATAAATGTAAAATACCTTTGATAAGGTCAAACACATTAGGTAATCTATCAAATTCACTTTTCTTTCTCAAGAGTGAATGAAGATAAATAGAAATGTGAAATTTCTTGTGTTTATCCATAAGTCCCCTTTCTTTTTCACTGTTCCTATTTCAGTAGATGGAATTATTTTATAGCTAAGATAAGATAATAAGTGAGTGATGGCAGATATGAATACCATACTGAGAGATTTTCTTATAGTTTACATTGCTCTGTCAGAAAGTTCACAGCGTTGGGACATTTGATCCCACATAAACAAAGTCTTATATTTTACTTACCATCCTCGGTCACCAAGTGTATCATACATAGAACAATGTGATTCCAAGAAAAAGTTGCACCTCTTATCTTCCAAATCACATCAAAGTAGTGTTGTTTTACACATTGTATTTAAAAAACAATACATAACTGTCAGAGTTCTAAAAGAGACACTGTTAAGGCAACATGCTCACAATATAAAATTATAAAATGAAAAGTTTGAATTGTTCAAGTCTCAAACTGGCTTGCCAATATAGAAATAGATAATTTAACCTTTGTAACAATCCCATGAACTAATTCAACACATTCTATTAGCTGTAATTTGAACAGTAAAATATCTCAGCTTGCACAACATAGGCCACAAACCTAAGTTAAAGAATTCTACTTAGAAACCAGGCCTTAGAGGCAATTAATTCTATTAAAAACCAAATTATGTTGATTTTGGCATAACCTATGACTAGATAATGAAAATAAAGTTGTAGAGAGTCTACTCTGCTCAATACAGAAAAATCATTGCATAATCAATGAACTAACATATTGCCATTTGGCTCTGAATGACTTAAACTGAAACTAAGCAGGGTTTAGCTCCCTAAAGATAGGGTAGAGCCAGTAAAATGCTTGTATACAGCAGGTAGACTAGTCAGTGTTACAGTTGAAATTACAGCTTAGAGATGTTTTAATCACCCTCAAGAACTGCACAGTTATGCATAATGATATATGAATAAGTGATGTTTGGAAAATTTTTGTAGTTTCAACCTTGAAACCCACATGTACTATGAATGTATGCAAAATATGAGGTTTGTGTAGTTAAGGAAAATACATATTTCTTAAGGAATATTTCTCAGGGTTAGGTGTTAAGTTCTCAGTGTTTGATTAAACAACATAGAGATAATTGTACAAGGTATGAAAATAGTCTATAGGTTTGGCAAGCCATGTATTACTCTCTGCCTTCCAGGCTGATAAAGCATAGTTCAAGTATATTTCAGAGCTTGAAATTATGTGCCTGGAATTATGTATTTTGTCTCCCTCTAAAAGCCACACTAGTAGCCTCAGAAAGAGAAGAAGACAGTACAGTTCCAAAGGTCACTGGTTTGAAAATTGAGAGTAATCACTTTCTCCAGTGTGCTTTGGGTTACTCTCCAGAAAATAAGCCACTTCTTTCAAGATTCACTATATGACACATAGAAATTGAAGGGAGATAACGTCCAAGAATTCACAGTTCTGCGAAGATAACAAAGGTACACTTGAGACAACTCTCTTAAGGAAAACAAGCTGCTGCCAAAATCAGTCTTTTACTTTAGAATAAATAGTTGGGCATGAACTTGACAGGGTGGTGGTTGTCTTATTATTTCTTGTTGGAAATTTTATATCATATTTAAACATTGTGTTTGGTAGATACAATTAACACTCTGAAAAATTTGTAAATATTGCTAGAAATTGTTTTATAATGCTTGGAATTGAAATGAAGACTTTAACAAAGGCTAGCAAGTAGTGTATTTCTGAGCTATAGCCTCAGCTAAACAAATTTTTATTATTCAAGTTTAAACAAATATTTTAATAGAGTAAGTAATAAGTAAAATACTTTCCACTAAGTTATGATTTAGCTCAATGACAAGAATTTATAATTTATTCAAAAGATCAATTTATACACTTTAACTATGGTTTGTATTTATTTATTGCACTTATGGGAATCAAAGAACAACCTGGTAGGATAGATGAGGTAATAGATTAGTATGAGCTTACTCACACTAGTAATAATAGTGAGTAATAGAGTGAATACTTGTGAGTTATTATTTATAGGCAATTACATTGATATAGATTCTTGTATATTGATACAAAGTTAAATTATATAAATTATATTGAATATTGTATGTATGCATAAAAATTTTATATATTAATATATATATTTATCATATTGAAATGTACATTTCTACCTCTGATCAAGATAGTTATACATTTTGAGGTATTGTGCTCATTTGTTGCACAGTTGTTTATTGTATAATATTCTTATATGGAGTCTCAGTCTTTAAGTTATGTAGGTATTAAGAATTATAGATCAATAGTCATCTATGTTTGTAAGACTTATAGTTAGACTAATAAGGTTCTTTAGATACATAGAAATTATATTCTGCATAGATAGGTAATCTTCAACTGCTTCAAAGAGCTGTAGAATATGACATTTAAATAACTTAGGGTTCTGTTGAAGTGAGACAGTGCTGCTCCTGGAAGCACTGACCTATTCCCGAGAGAATGTTGAGCATGGAAGACATTCTACTTGCAGCTTATTTTCTTCTTGGCATAACTGGCCTTTGGGCAAAGAAATGCCCATGCCTCAACCACTGACAAGATGCATAGTATTTGGAAATGGATAAGCAGGACTGTCAAATCTTGTCAAGACAGGGTAAGACTGTTTTGAAAAATTTCCTCCCTTTGAAATGGTCTGTCTGTTATTCTAGGCCTTAGCCAAAGTTGGTTGCTTCAACGTTGCAAATGACACTTTGCGTGATTCTCCAGGTAGCCAGTTGTCTCTGTCATTTGTTGCACATTTTGGAAGTTGCTTGATTGTACTTCCTGGTTACTCTAAAAATATTATTTCCTTTCTCAGGTCTTCGATGGGGTTGAAGACTAGATAGTTGTAGTTACTTTCCTCTCATGACATGACCAAATTAATTATTATATAAGACTTAAACTAGTTATGATAGGATAATTATTGAATATATTTGTTCTTATAGTACATAATTTTGCATTAGGCTTAGAACTCTCTTATTTAAACAAAAGGGAGAGGTGCTGTAGGAAGTCTTTCAGCTAGTGGGTTCCTGCCCACTGACACATGGCCTCCTGTGCTATATATGCTGATGTGGAGCTTACTTGCATCTGGTCTTTTCTCTGGCCTCTCTGATATGGTTGCAGATTTCGGTTTCTGGCCTCCATTCCAGCAAAGGATTCTGACTTGTGAGTTTAACCCATAAATAAATAACCATCTATTTCTCAATTCTGAGCTAGTGTGGGATTTCTTTTAAGGGTCATTCTTCACACAAAAATATCAAAATTAGGTCATCAGTCATGATGGAAAGCAACTTTACCCACTAATCATCCTACCTGCCCAAATATGCTTATATTTACAGAAAAAAATAATACCCGGTCTTTAAAATATTGCAGAAGCTTGAACTGGGGCTTACCATTTGACTCGCATGTGTGAGGTCATGAGTTTGGTTCTCAGCATCACATAAAATAAACATATTGAACAATGTTACTAAATAATGTGTTAATTATATATAACTATATGTTAACAATAACATGATAAATATAAATATTGACAAGAAAAAAGAGTCATCCTTGAAGCATGGAGCTTACAAAAGCTTACACTTGATTTGTGCACGTGTATGTGTTGCAGTTTTATTTACTAGTATAATAGATTATTTTGGAGGAAAAAACTCTATAATTATAAATACCCTTGATACAACAAGGAAAGAATAAGCACAAATTTGGGGGGGATCAAATCAGATTTTATGCATTAAAAAATGAAGTGTTATGTGAATCAGGATACAAAACTCATAAAGACTGTCTCTTTATGGACATAGATGATCACAACTGTCTATTAAGGCCCTGTTGTGCACAGAGCACACTGATAGGTCATGTGTTTCTGATATACCTGAACCTCTGAGCTGGTAATAATGAATTCCTGAGGCTCCAAGCATGTGGCCCTGTGAAAAGAGGTCTCACAGAGAATAGCAGGCCAATTCCAATGAGTATCTACATTCACAATAAAGGGCAAGGTATAAATCACCTTTGAGAGTTATTCAACAGAATTTCTTTTTCTCAGTGGGAAATTCTATTTTATACCTTGTCACTGTTTCACAGACAATAATCCTGTTGAGATCAATGTACAATCAGAACAGGAAAGTAGAGATAAAGTTTGGATTAAAAGTCTACAAGACAAAAGCAAATTTCCTTTTTTTTTTTTTTGAGTCTATTTCTAGGCGTGACCTCCAGTTGTTGCCAAGGTGACTAGGAAAGTTTAGAAGTTGTATGACTATGTTGAAAAGCAAACTTAATTGTGGTTTGTAGGTTTTTATTGTGCTTGTTATATTTCAAATTCCTGTGATCAACTTTATTTATATTTTTATAAGATTTATAAAAAATCTTATTTTTATTTATTTTATTTATTTATAAAAATGATGTATGTTTAGAGGGCTTTGAAAAGCACATATTCAATATTTGTCTCCAGGAGACTGTTAAGAATCCACTTCTAAGTCGACTCAACTTGTTGAAAGAACATAGCTCCTTTTGTATCTAAGACTATGGCTTCCTGTTTGCTGGAGGCCAGCCTCAGCTCTTAGAAACAGTTCAGGCACATCATTATATGTTTAATCAACATCATCACGGCATATCAATATTTCTAGAGCTGAGATGTTTTAAATTTCTTTCCAATTTCTAATAAGAAAAATTAAATTGCTTTTATAAGCACATGTATACACATGTGCACACATATGCTTGCACACACATACACACAAGCACACACACAAGTCAGAAAGAAAGAGAACACAAACAAAGTTAGATGGATAGTTAAGGAGTTGGGGAAGGATGTGGAAGGAGCAAATATGATCAAAATATTTTGTAAGAAAAAAATGTTTTTAAATAAAAAAAATGTGCAAGACTAGTTAGAGGTCTCCCAGACAAGATTTCTATGTTAAAATCATTTGATAATTTTCATTGCATCTTCATAATCATTTTTGTAACATAACACGAAGACCCGGATATTAATCCACAAACATATGAACACCTCATATTTGACAAAGAGGCTAAAATTATACAATGGAAGAATGAAAGCATCTTAAACAAATGGTGCTGGCATAACTGGATGTCAACATGTAGGAGAATGAAATTAGACCCTTATCTGTCACCCTGCACAAAACTCAAGGCCAAATGGATTAAAGACCTCAACATAAATCTAACCACACTGAACATGATAGAAGAAAAAGTGGGAAGTAGCCTGCAGTACGTGGGCACTGGAGACCAGTTCTTGTGTAAAACCCCAAGGGCACAGACAATAAGAGCAACAATGAGCAAATGGGACCTCCTGAAACTGAGAAGCTTCTGTAAAGCAAAGGACAAAGTCATTAAGACAAAAAGGCAACCTACTGAGTGGGAGAAGATCTTCACTGACCCCACATCAGACAAAGGTCTGATCTCCAAAATATACAAAGAACTCCAGAAACTAGACATTAAAATTCTAAATACCTCAATTAGAAAATGGGGTAAGGATCTGAATAGAGAATTCTCAACAGAGGATGTTCGAATGGCCAAAAGATACCTAAGGTCATGTTCAACTTCCTTAGCAACCAGGGAAATGCAGATCAAAACAACTTTGAGATACCATCTTACACCTGTCAGAATGGCCAAAATCAAAAACACCAACGATTCCCTATGCTGGAGAGGATGTGGAGTAAGGGGAACTCTCATCCATTGCTGGTGGGAATGCAAACTTGTGCAACCTCTTTGGAAATCACTGTGGCGGTTTCTCAGGAAATTGGGAATCAACCTACCTCAGGATCCAGCAATACCACTCTTGGGAATATACCCAAGAGAAGTTCAATCATACTACAAAAGCATTTGTGCAACTATGTTCATAGCAGCATTGTTTGTAATAGCCAGAAACTGGAAACAACCTAGGTGCCCCTCAATGGAAGAATGGATCAAGAAAGTATGGATTATATACTCATTAGAATACTACTCAGCAGTAAAAAACAAGGACATCTTGAATTTTGCATGCAAATGGATGGAAATAGAAAACGCTATCCTGAGTGAGGTAACCCAAACCCAGAGAGATGATTATGGTATGTACTCACTCATTAGTGGACCCTAGCTATAAAATAAAGGACACTAAGCACTTAGCTCACAAGCCCAGAGAAGCTGAATAGCAAGGTGAACCCAAAGAAAGCATATACAGATCCTGCTGGTAGTTGGAAGCAAACAAGATCATCAAGCAAAAGTTGGAAGCCAGGGGGCGGGGATAGAGGTGGGAGGTAGGGGA